>CABHPQ010001662.1:0-18144 GCA_902168405.1 Peromyscus aztecus
GGTTAGGAAGCCGATGGGGTTTGGCCCAATTAAATTTCAGTATTTAAAATATCAAATTACATTTATTTATTTGTGTGTGTGTGTGTGTGTGTGTGTGTGTTTGGGTGCGTGTGTGTCACGGAGATCAGAGGGCAACTTGTGGGAGCTGGTCCTCTCATTCTACCGTCAAGGCTTGGAGGCAGGTACCTTTACCTGTTGTCATCAAACCATCTTGCTGACTCTGACTTCAGTATTTAAAGGTTTGCAAATGGAGGGCAAGAGGGGAGCCGGAGCTTCTCAGTGAGTGGTTCTGGGACCAAGCTCTTGCATTAGATCACCAGGGCCCAAGACTTTCTTTCTGCCACCTGTTGGCTGTGAAAGATGGGATAGTGACTGAATCCCCCTAAGGCTGGGATAAGGATAAATAGCATACTGCATGAGAAGCATGTAGTACCGACGAAACGTCACTCTCCCTCTCCTCCTCCTCCTCCTCGCTGATGCTGGCACACATTTGGTACAGCCCCGAAGGCAGAAGCAGAGCAAATGACCAGAAATCATAGGGAGGCTGAGCATGGCTCAGCCCAAGAAAGAATCCTGTAGAATTGTAGAAGAAAGGGATGGAGGGAAGAAAAGGGATAAGGAGGTAGGGAAGGAAAGAGGAAAGGTTTACATACACATATATATTAGTGGCTAAACCTGGGGACAGGCACAGTCAGCCTCCAACAGGGGCCCCCATGGGAGCTGAGTCCAGAGACCACAGTCTACTAATAAGAGAAGCAGTCAGGTGCCCATCTCCATCTCCTCTACCCAAGGTGCTTGGGGGCCCACTCCAGAACTGGCTGGGCAATGTTGGCAATGAAAGGATGGGCTGACATCTCAGAGGTTCTCAGGAGTTCAAGAGAGCTTCCATATCAGACCTCTTAGGGCACTGAGCCCCGCTCCATCTCAAGGGGTCTGCATATCCTCAGGTGTATCTTCTAAACAGGTCTCCTGGATGGCCTTTACCCTATTCCCTCTTGGAAAAGAACCCTGTTAACAGCTCTTATGCAGACTTAGAGACATTCCTCATTTCCTCTTTGTGGCCCTCTCTCCACTGCCACCTGGGTGATGGTGATTCTCTGCCAGCTGCTGTCCTTAGTTTAGGTGTTAGGTCCTTGCTCTGTGTCGGCCTAACCCAACACTTCCTTTGAGCCGGTGCTTTTAGCTCTGGGAGCCCCTTCCAATGGTGCTAACCTTGTCCTCTTTAGTTTTGAACGACTGCCTTTCTTCCTGCGTTAGTTCAGTTATTTGTAATGTGGGAGACTCAAGCATTGGATGAAATTCTGGATACGAGAGCACCACGCTATGATTCTGTTGCCATCATTGTCAGACAGGGAGGCTGGAGCCAAACCCTTTGTGCGGGCTTGAGGTTAAAACCTCAGCCACAAACTATGAGTGGAAGACAAGGCAGGAGACCAGGGAGATGGGAGGCAGGGCAGAGAAAGGACTGATGGGAACCAAGTTCATGCTAAAGATACTTGGCGGCAACCAGGCCACAGGCCTGTGGCTGGGCGCCAGTCCCAACCGCGAGCCTCATTTCCATATGCAGGTCAGCCTGTGGCATGTTTATAGCCCGTCTCTGGGCAGGCATAGCTTTACCAGGAAAGACTCAGCCCCTGAATCTGTGGGAGGGCAGCAGCCGTGGGCTGTGGGAGGTGGTGGGCTGCATGCCTTTGGCTGGCAGAGCACGGTTCCCATCAGAGTCAATTACAGGGCACACAACTGACGTGAGGTCAGGAAGCAGGCCCCCGGGCACCTCGGGGATGTGTGAAGTGATGGAGGTGAGATCTATGTGTGGGGTTGTCCACACACGGCTGTGCGGTTATAGATACACACGGCCTGCTCGTGGAGCACCGTGGGTGCCCAAATAGCTTTGTGGGCCGCTGAATATGATGTAAACACACACTGACAGAGCCAATGGAAGGCTTGACTGGGACCTCACCAGCCTCTCCTTCCATACTTTGAGGCTAATGCTACACAAGGTAGCCAGGGGCTGGGGCTCGAATACTGAGGGCCTGTTACGTTTGGAAGTCAGTGAGAAGGTATGTGTGAGAAGAGCCAAGCTGAGCTGAACCCAGCTGAGCTCAGAGTTTGAAGTATTCCTTTTAGTATTTGTGTGTGTGTGTGTGTGTTTGTGTAGGCCAGAGGACGCCTCAGGTTCTTCACCTGTTTTTAGAGGGTGTGTAGGGGAGACAGGGTCTTTCTCCGGACTGGAACTCACCAACTAGACGAAGTTGTGAATCAGAGGGTGAAGGATCTGCTGCTTCCACCCCCCAGCACTGGGACTACAAGCACACACCACCATGCCCGGTCTTTCTTTTTAAACAAAACAAAACAAAACAAAACAAACAAACAAACAAACAAACGAATGCGTTCTAGGAAAGGAACTCAGATCCTCATGCTTGTGACACAAACACCTAACTGCCTGAGTTGTTTCCCAGCCCCCCAGTTTGCAGGCGCACCCCCCCATCTTAGCGCCATCTTTCCCCCTCTTCTTTCTCACCCTTCTAACACTACCTTGTGAACTGTGACTCTGTTCCTTGCAACTTGACCTCCACACTCGCTATGAATCTCTGTTTCCCAAATAACCTTAACTCTTTCTACGCTCTCCAGACCCCAAAGGGACTCTTTGCTGAGACTTCGTCCTTGACTTCTTCCTCCGTCTTCACCTGGCGGTGATAGCCATCCTTTAACACAGGGATCTGAAAACTGCCCGCAGCTCTCATCTAGCCCACTCCCCAATTTTCTTTGGCCCACAAACCAATACTACTTTTAAAATATTCATTTATTTATTATTATTATGTGTGTTTGACAGAGTGTGTGTGTGTGTGTGTGTGTGTGTGTGTGTGTGTGTGTGTGTGTATGCATATGTGTTTGTGTGTGCCATGGCACATGTGTGGAGGCCAGAGGACAGCTTTGTGGAGCCAGTTCTCTCTTTCTACCTTTACATGGATGCTGGGGACTGAATTCAGGTCATTAGGCCTTAGCAGCAAGTGCTTTTGCCTGCTGAGCTGGCTTGCAGGCCTGGTTTATTTTTTGAGATAGGCCTTTTCTTGTAGCACAGATTGGCTTTGAATGTAAAGTCCTGCTCTCTCAGTCTCTCTCTCTTTTGGTTTTTCGAGACAGTGTTTCTCTGTGTAACAGCCCTGGTTATCCTGAAACTCACTCTGGAACTCACTGTGTAGACCAGGCTGGCTTCGAACTCACAGAGAGATCTGCCTACCTCTCTCTCCCGAGTGCTGGGATTAAAGGCGTGCGCCACCACCACCTGGCATCTCTCTCTCTCAGTCTCCTGAGTGCTAGGATTGCAGGAGTATACACTACCATACTTGGCCCCAAAACGCACACACACACACACACACACACACACACACACACACACACACACACACACACAAAGATAGAATCTCATTATGTAGCCTAAGCTAACTTTGATCTTGTGGACCCACTGCTGGGTGATCAGTGACAGTCTAGTGACGTCAGAGGGAGGTGCCTTCAAAAGCATGGAGACTCAGGCAAATGCAAGGTAAAGAGCATCTATAGTGGTCCATAGAGGATGGGGGGGGGTCTATTCTGGGACCTGGCTATGTGAATGGGCAGTGAGACAAGGAGACAGAAAACTCCCCAAAGCAGACTCTCCAGTGTCCAGGAGTGGTTCTGTATAGCAAGGAGGTGGGGGCTTTCGAGAGAGCATCCCTGTTTCTGGATTCTTCCTCTGGGTAATAGCGGTCAGATGGACTTCAGGATGAGGCTGAGTTCAGTTAGGACCTGACGAGGGTTGCACATAGCAATGTGTTCCAGGAGTGAAAGATCAGATCGAGACCATGCTTCGAGTTTTGTGATGAAAGGGGGAAGTATCTTTTGAAGACCCTTGCTGGCCTGCCCCAGCCTCTCAATGACTTGGATTAAACCAGGCGATTTATAGCGACAGCTGCAAGCATGTCCCTTTGCCCAGCAGTGCAGGTGCCGGGAAGAACCAAAGGCTGTTGGGGGAGGGCATCTGGCTTCCTGGAACCTAAAAAAATTTACTAGGATTTTGTGTGGAAAAGCAGCACAAATCTCAGAGTTCAGCCTGAGGACTGTTCACAAAGCCCAAGAGTAAGAACGAGACCTCATCAGCACCCTGGTACCTAGCTCTTTGGCATACATGATTATTTTTTTGGAACAGGTGGCCAGGTGCTCTGCTAGTGGCCTGCCCTTGACAAGGCGGGACTAAGGAAGGTCCACACTGCTGCCTCAGGTATCCAGGTATGGTTTGAAGTCATGAATGGAATAGGAAGCTCTCCTTGGACCAGGCTAACATCCTCTTTTGTAGCTGCAAGAGCTAGATCTGCAGCCTGCCAATGAGTCCTCTCCTCTGCCCAGTGGTGAGGTACTCAGGCCGGAGTCATAGAACTGACAGGCTGTGGATGTCAAGCCAGGTCTTTGTACTACCAAGCCTATGTTGAGTGGAGTCAGTCAAAGCCTTGGCCAAGTTTTTAAGTCTCTATGACCTTGGAAGTAGAGTCACTCACTATAGGATCATTCTGATAGAGATCATAGAGGTTGCAGTTCCCTTTTGAGCCTTTGCTCTGAGTCAAGAGCCAGTGTACATACATACCCCTTGCTCGCTTACAACTTCTCCTCCCACCCAAGTTGCTGCCTGGATATTTTCACAGGGATCATTTTATTCTTTAGATAATCATATATGTGAAATTCTAATTCAAAGACAATTCTTGTTCTCAATGTCTTTTAGACTTATTTTATTTTATATGTATGGGTGTTCTACCTGCATGAGTATATTTACACGATGTTGGTGGACTTTTCTGTTCCACATGCTTGTTCCCAAATAACCACATGGAGACTTCTTAATTATGAAACCTCAGCTGGTAGCTTAGACTGGTTGCTAACTTAGCTCTTTCAACTTAACCCATATCTTTTAATCTATATTCTTTTCAGTGGCTTGGTTACTTTTACTCTGTACTCCCATTCCTGCTTCCTCTCCATCTGGCTGGTGACTGCCTTTCTCTCTGCCCCCAAAATCATGCCTACTATTGGCTGTTTAGCTTTTTATTAATCCAATCACTGTGACATATCTTCACACAGTGTCAAGGAATATTCCACAACATTTCCCCCCTCTTTGCCTAACTAAAAAGGAAATGTTTTAGCTCTAACATTATAAAACTATAAACCATAAGAACAATTATCAGGTAAGAATTACATTTACAATGTCCAGTTCACTTGTATTTGGCATATTTGGAGCAAATACTCCATTATTTTTTTCTATCTTGATGAGTCCAAAGCTCTGTACCTAATTTATCTTCTATCACTAAGGAAAACAGCTCCATCAAAGACCCCAGAAGGATATAATGTTACCTGAGTAAACAGGAAATGCAGTGAAAACCACTTTGGAAATAACAGAGATATCCGACTGCCTGGATAGTGACCCAAGGTTCCTCTTCAACGTTGGGGCATCATCTTCAGCCTACAGGCCTGGAATATCTGACAGACTTTTCTATAAAGCAGGGATTTTGAAGGACTATCCTACCTTGTCTTGGCAAAGTTTGGCAGCCACCTTTTTTGTGTGTCCTGCTTGTCCAGTTTGGACAGCATACTGTCAGCCATCAAGGCAAGGGAAGCCCCTTGCCCAAATGGCTAGTTTTGTCATATTGAAAGCAAAATCTATATGGAGTTTCTTGGATGCCCATCATCTTCTCTGAAGTAAATTGGTGCTTCCAGGAGCAGATGTGTCTCATTGTCATGAAAAGCCCTATGTTAACAAAAAGGCTGCAGATCTAGCTCTTGCAGCTACAAAAGAGGATGTAAGTCTGGTCCAAGGAGAGCTTCTTATTCCATTCATGACTTCAAACCATACCTGGATACCTGAGACAGCAGTGTGGACCTTCCTTAGTCCCGCCTTGTCAAGGGCAGGCCACTAGCAGAGCACCTGGCCACCTGTTCCCCAAAAATGACCATGTATGCCAAAGAGCTAGGTGGGTGCTGACGAGGGCTCGTTCGTATTCTTGGACTTTGTGAACAGTCCTCAGGCTGAACACTGAGATTTGTGCTGCTTTTCCACACTTGTTATAATCCTAGATCTAAATGCCATATTCTGTAGGTCTTTGAAGTGTTTGAAGACCATCTATCTATCTAAAATATATCTTCGTTTGACCTTGAAAACATACCTAACATGACTACAAGTTTGATTGTTATAGGTGACTAACTACTAACCTGTATTTCTTTATTATCCTAAATAGTTTGTGATAATAACTTTCAAGGACTAGAAATTTACATTATATTGTTAAATAAGCTGTATAGATAGGTACAATACCTTAAACAAGAGCAGAAACATATGTACAGTATGTTCTAACAAAAATAACCTTAAATTTCTATCAATATACAAAAATCCATACCAATGTGAAATATTTGAGACTAGTGGCTGTTTGAAAGTAGATTCAATAATCCACTCTTTCATCTCTTCATTTCTATACTGTGTCCCCCTTTCTATCTTCAGAAAGAGATCTTCAAATCTAACTCCTTTGTTTAGCTTTTTTTTTTTTTAACATGACCAATAACAACTTGTAACCAATCTCCCTAAATGATGACAAACATTTATAACCTGTTGAGTGACCAAAAGCCATGTACCCTACCTATTGGGAATGTGGGTGTTGTGTTTTCTAGACTGTTCCCTGTTGTCTGGGAGCACTGGCCTCTTTAGGAGGGCCTGGGAAAATTGGGATAATGGTCAAGTCCTGGGAGATTTAGCTGTATTATTTGTCATCTAGTTTCTGTGTAATGGGAAAGTGCAAGGCTTATCTGAAGTTCTGGCTGGAGTAGTCTGCGAGGCTGGACCATCCCAGCCAGTAGCCTTGAAGCTGTTCTGGATGCAGAACTCTGAGGAAACTACAACAGAGGCATTCTGAGATGCTGGATCACCTGGGCCACCTGTTTTCATTGATGTCTGGTCCCCTTGCTCTGAAAACACACAAACTTTCAAAGGTAACATACATATCTGCGTTAACACAAGTATGGACTGTACATTGTACACAAATTAGCCAAAGATGACTTGTTTGAGTACGTAAAATATACATTGCCTGTCTTGTATTTTTTTAAGTTTTTTTCTTTATGTCTGTAGCTAGGATTTTTAGGGGGTCTCCCCTGATCAAACCTGATCTAATTAACCTTGAATGAATCCACAGCCTTTCATTTTCTGTGGAAACCTCTTCTCTAATGCAACATATTTTTTGAATTCCATTTTGAAGTTAAGACATTTAAAAATTATACAGATTGGTTTAATTTAGCAGTTCCCATAATCCAATGTCTCTCAGCAGCTATCATTTATTCATCACCAATCAAAAAATTCAAATACAACACAATAGCATACGGGATTCAGACTCCTTGTGTATTTCCCATTTCTATGTGGCTTATTTGTTTTTTTAAATTACTTTATTCTTTCTTTAAAGACTTTATTATTCTCTATCTATCTATCATCTATCTATCTATCTATCTATCTATCTATCTATCTATCTCCATCTGTCTATCCATCTATTTATTTTTATGACTATCTATACCCCTTTTTCTTTAAGCATGCACATATTGTTATACACACTGTAACCCACTTAGAGTTTTTTTTCCTGTCTAAACCTGCTTTACTGTGTATCTGTAACCTTTTCTGACTGCATGAGCAAAATCTTGAACCACCAAGTAGCTTAGCTCATAGCACACTGGTGGCTGGCTCTACCCTCCTCTCTTCCCCAAGAGCCTAGCCTCATGGTGGAACCATGTGTACTGTCCTCGCCATATGTACTGCCCCAGATCTGGCATGTTTCTGGGTCCACGCTGCTGTAGGCATGTCCACCTACTCTCATGCCACTGAGTAGCATGCCGCCTGCTGCTCATAAACCCCATTTAGATGCTTGGTAGCAGGGCCTCTTAAAAGAGCTGCACCTCTGTTTGCTGCTAGCACTTAGCCTACTGAGAAGCTGTGTTCGACTCCTTGTTAAGCTTTTTTAGGTTTTATGTGAAAATGAGTGCCCAGATGTTGGGTGCCATTTGTTGGCAGACTTTTCTGTCCCACCTGCCAGATCCCAAATAACCACATGAAGACTTCTTATGAAGGCTTGGCCAATATCTTAGGCTTGATATTAACTAGCTCTTACAACTTAACCCATTTCTTTAAATCTACATTCTTTTATGTGACTTGGTTACCTTTACTTTATAATGCACATGAAGCTTCCTGTGCATCTGGCTGGTGACTTTCCATGTCTCTGCCCTTCTTTTTCCCAGCATCCTCTCTGCCTAGCTATTGGCTGTTCTGCCTTTTATTAAACTAACCCAAGTGGCAAATCTTCACAGTGTACAAAAAGATTATTCCATAATTATTCCACAACAATACTGTGTGTGTGTCTGGTGCCTGCAGAGGCCAGAAGAGGGCATCATAGCTCCTGGAACTGGAGTTATACATGGTTGTGAGCCAACACATGGGTGCTGGGAATTGAAACCTGGGTCCTTTGCAAAAGCAACAAGTGCTTTAAACTACTGAGCCATCTATTCAGCTCCAGTTCTTATTTTTAAACAGAATCTTATTTATTA
This sequence comes from Peromyscus aztecus, assembly GCA_902168405.1. Classification (NCBI taxonomy): domain Eukaryota; kingdom Metazoa; phylum Chordata; class Mammalia; order Rodentia; family Cricetidae; genus Peromyscus; species Peromyscus aztecus. Next base: position 8,590 of record CABHPQ010001662.1, read on the forward strand.
GGCATTATTAGTGTGTGTGTATATGTGGGCATGCCTGTATGCCATGTTGTATGTGCAGAGGTCTGAGGACAGTCTTTGGAAGTTCTTCTCTTCTACTGCGGGATCCAGAAATGGAACTCAAGTCATCAGGCTTGGGTGGTAAGCACTTGTATATGCAGACCCATCTCACTGGCCCCAAAGACAGTTCTTTAGAGTAGGTTTTATTTTCCTTTCATAAACCCATCTTTCTCCAATAAGATAGGGGAGAGGAGTGGAACAAACCCTAGATTCTAATTAATCCAGGTAACCTTAGCTTGAACCAGCAAAGAACGGTGTCTTTGGGAAGTCATTTGAACTTGAATGATTGCGGTCCCTGTTCTATTTGTGGGGTGCTCCTTCATTTCTTGTTCTTTTCCAAGACGGTGACAGGTGAGGACCATGCAGTGAAGGTGGTGGTCCAGGTGAATCTCAGCATCACTCGGTGTTTATGCCCTTGTGAGGGAATGGCTCTGCTTGTCACAGAGATGGGCTCCAGGATACATTTGATACGATTTTGGAGCAATGCTCTCTCTCTAACTCTCTTCCCATACAACACTTTTTTTTTTTAAATTTCTTTTTTTGACCCAATAGCTCAGAGAAGGTATCCAGGAGAGGACAGCACTGAGGCAGAAGGTTGTGCTGTGGGATATTGTCCTGTATGCTGTGACTATGTGTTGCTCTGATTGGTTGATAAATAAAATGCTGATTGACCAGTAGCCAGGCAGGAAGTATAGGCGTGGCAAGCAGAGAGGAGAATTCTGAGAAGAGGAGGGTTGAGTCAGGAGTCGCCAGCCAGACACAGAGGAAGCAAGATGACAAGGAAAAACTGAGAAAAGGTACCAAGTCACATGGCTAAACATAGATAAGAATTATGGGTTAATTTAAGTTCAGAGCTAATCAGTAATAAGCCTGAGCTAATGGCTGAGCAGTTATAATTAATATAAGCCTCCGTGTGTTTACGCTGGGGACCTGAGTGGGAGAGATTTGTCCCCTGGGACACAGGAAAACTTCTGGCTACAAGGTTGGGTCATGGTTGCTAGGCAAGATGAGCAGCAATGACAGACAACACAGGCCACTGGCCACATTTCCCATGCACTCTGTGGGGAGAACTCATACATCCCAGCTGCCCTTCCCCCAGGCTGGGAGTTCCTGCCATGAGTGTCTATGTGTAGACATTGACCTTCAGGTAGATGAGAGCTGACACCTTCCCTCTGAATCTGAATTTACTAATTAGCACCTTCCCACCCAGAACTCAGATGAACTGTGGGCCATTCTTTCCTGAAACTTGGGCCTGGGGTGTGAAACAAGTTGATGTCCTCATTGTCCTTGTGTCCTACACATGACCTCACTCTTCTCCCCAGGCACAGGAAGGAATCATCCTGCCCCCATCATTGTTCCTCCCAGGTGTAACACCAAGAGGATGACATGCACTAGCCTGAGTCTCTGAGCCTATAGTTTCCTTGGTACTGTTCAACTGGTAAGGGGATGGTTGGTTCTCTAAGACACTGGGTAGTTTTTCTGGGATTGGTGGTGACTAGAGAAGAGCTATGATGGGGCGTTGGGGGTGTGCGAGTGTTCCAGGCTGGCAGCTGGAGAGCCAGCTTCATCTAGACTCCTGTCTTGTTGGATGGTTGCTTTGGCCCCAAGGAAATTACAACCGACTTTAGCTCCAGACTCTGCTGGTGGCCAGTTTCTCTTTTCACATCTAACCACCACCAAATGAGGGCGACAGAGCCTCAGGCTGGACTTGCTCCTGGCTCTTGGGTAGGCAGAGCCCAGGGCACTTAGAGCTGTGTATGAAACAACCTCAGAGCATGGCTGGAGTCTGGCCATGGAATGCCAAGACACACAGGACCCACTGTTCCAGCCCAGGTCTCCAGGGACTGGGGCCCCAGGGAACAAATACCTGGACACTACCTCCTCCCCAACAAGCTGAAAGCACTGTGCACAGGCTGGGGTTATGGAAGGTGGAATTGGGAATTGGGATGGAGCTGGTCCATGGGCTATGGAGTCCTAGTTGGGAGGACACTGCACAGAGGTGAAGCCAGAGTCAATAGCTACCAGATAGTGGAACAATGCACCATTGTGAAGGAACTCAGCAGAGAGGCCACAGTGAGGTGTCCTGTAAGATGAGCCTCAGGTTCCAGAGAGTGGAGGGGAGTCAAAGGCTGGAATAATCCTCTGAGGGGCTAAAACAAGCACGGTCTGGGACGGTGTAGTAAGTTTCCCTTCCCTGTGAGAAAATACCTGAGCTCAACAACATAAGAGGAGGAAGGATTGGTTTAGGCTCATGGATTCAGAGGTTTTGGTTTAGAGTCACTGGGCTCTGTTGCCCTTGGTGAGGCAGGAAAGCAGGGCGGGAGTGGGTGGTTGTAGAGGCTGCTCAGCTTCTGGAGGCCAGAAGGGAAAAGAGAGCCGGGAAAGGGTGGGGTCCAGCTCCAAGAGTCCCCAAAGTCAACAGCTCAAGCGCTGCCCGGAAGCCTAAGTCCAAAGTCTCTTCTGAGGCTCAAGGCAAGCTCACAGCTGGGAGTTACCGTAAAAATAAAAAGCTACGTACTTCCAAGACACAGTAACACAGAGTAAACATTCCCATTCCCAAAGGACGCATGGGACCAAGGCAATGCCCAAACCCATCAGTGTAAAAGTGTGAACTGTTTGGAAATCTTTTGTTTGAAGAAAAGATGCCCTCCCTTTGAGAGGGGCTCACGAAGGACCCACCTAGAGGATTGTTTCTCCAGGATTTGTTTCTTGTGTTCAGCTGTTTAGGGACTCAAAGGCCATATAGCCACAAGTCAACAGGACACAGCTCCTGCACCTGCTGGTGAAGGAAGACCTTCATGACAGTCACATGATGATGGCTTTGCTTCCATACAGAAGGTGAGAATTATGGGCTCATGGAGGCTTCTATCAAGATTTCAAAAGAAAATTTTGTTGGTAATAAATTTCTGTGTGCAGTATACATGGCAGAGAAAAGACACTGTGTTTAGTTTCTGATAGTTTTATGAATTAGCATTTTTCATTGATGTACAAATAAGTTCCTGAAACATCAGTTGCTTAGGATCCAATCATGCAGGCAGCTTTTAATGTACATTAGAATACTGAAAGAAATGATTCTATTCCACAGAGTATTCACTCTGATCTCAACAAGATGTTTTCAGCTATATGAATTTACAGTGGAGCTAGTGTTAATCTTGGCTATATTTTATTTGATAGGTAGCTGTGGAAGTTACAGTTAACAAAAGTACACAAAATGACATGAGATTATTAAAAATACTGTAAAATTCTAATAAGAATATGCTCTACCATTCTGCCTTAAACCATAACCAATATTTACTTTAAATCCTAACATTTCAAAATATCCTGTTTATGCTGTATGGTATTTATCAAATTTATTCTGTGAATTACTAGCAGCCTAACATATGCTTGAATTTATAGAAAAAAATGGAACTGTCTTCACAATAAAAAGACAACCTTTATTACAAAAAAAGAAAAAGAAAGTCATTTAAATCTAACTATTTTTTTCAATCTCACTATAATTGATTTGTTAAATTAATGTCTAATATTCATAAATGTATATGTCCTTGTAATTATACAGATACACACATAACCAAGTGTACATATTAATGTTTAATTATGAAAATACTATTTAAATATATATCAATATCATTAATTTTTCTCTCTATGTAAGTGTAGGCATATTTTTTTCATAAAAATATAATATCTGGAGTGACTATTAAAAAAAAAAGATTTCAAAAGAAAGTTTGGGAAACTAGGCATTGTGTGGCAGGGTTAGAATCCCGCAGGTAGGCGGCTTCTGAGAGGGTGATTTGTGAAGATTAACAGTAAAGACAAAGATGCCATTGGAGACTTCAGGTAGTAAGACATGCCAGGAACGTGGACCATCTGTTGAAGGAGGTCACAGGCAGTAGGTAGAAATAGCTTCCTCTCCCATTCCCAGACATAGCTATGTTGGCCAAACTCAGAAAGTTCCTAAAGGCAGGACTTCCCAAGCTCTTGGAGGGGTTTGAATATTGCCACCAAGTACATTGGATGCAAGATCTGAAGCCATAGGATTTAATATTGGCCCCCATGAGTTTCGGCCTCCCTTTGACCCAGTTCCTCCCAGCTGTTTCCCTAGCCTGTTCTTTGGAGTAGGAATGTATATGCTGTGCTCTGTATCTTGGGGATATACGACTTCCCTTCTCTTTATTCTTACAGGGGCTCACAGATAAATGTTTTCTTCAATCCCAGAGAAGACTTCAGACTTAGACTCATATGCAAGGATTTTGAGCAAGGAACTGTGAAAGACGATGAGGCCTGGGGTATGGTAATGAACCCCCGAAATTCTGGGACTCAGGAGGAGATTTTGGAAGCCAGCCTGAGCATGGCAAACATGGCTCTGACAGGCCTTGCCCTCCTCCCACCCCACTCCCACCCCGTTCCCTCTGTCTTGTTAAAAAACGGTTAGATTACATTCCTAAAGCTAGCCACCAAGGTCTGTACCCTTATTTGGCCACTTCCTCCTCCTGAGACTGACTACTAAAGTCCAGGTATCAGAGTATTGGGGTCCAGCAATCAGAAGCCCCCTTTGGCTCACCTAATTAACATGCCCAATTAAACACCTCATCCTAACACGGGGTTTCCCCCTGTACCTTTATAAATCGCCATTTTCCTATGTGCCACGTCTGTCTCCTTTCTATCCAGAGGCAGTCCTTTGTCCCCCTGGGACAAATACCCCTGCCCCCCCTCCCTTTTCCCCTCCCTCTTCTCCCTTGTCCTCTCTCTCCTGCCTTTATCTCTTATCCCCTGCCCTTTGTTTCTCTGGGGCAAATAAATCTCCTTTGTGCTGAGAAGTTGGTCTTAGGGGTCCTGAGCCGATCCTGGTCCCTACACATCTTATGCAAACAGAATGCATTTTTGCACTGGAAGCCATGGTGGAATGCTATGACTTTGTTTTGGGATGTCCCCCAGAAGCTCCTATGCTTAAAGACTCAATCCCAAGCTTGTTGGGGGTGGGTGGGAACTTGGAGGTGGGGTCCAGTTGGTGGAAGTTAGGTCACTGGGGATAAGCCCTTAAGGGGGATGTTGGGACCTCTCTCTCTCTTCCTTTTTCCTTTTTTTACTCCCTGGCCTCCAGGAGTTGAACATCCTCCCACACTCCATGCTTCCAGCCATGATGTTCTGTCTCACAAGGCTCACAAAGGCAACAGGGCTAAGTGGCCACAGACCCACAGCCGTGCCCGATCCCACGCCCCAGATAAATCTTTCTCCCTTGTAAGCTGCTTATCTCAGGTATTTTGTTGTTGTAACCAGAAAGCTTACTAGTAAAGATGTGATGGAGGTTAATTTGGCCTCATCCATCTGTCCATCCACTCATCTGTTAATCTATCCATCCCATATGTCACTTAAAATTCAATAGCGCTTACAAAGCACGTGGACATGTATTTTGAGCCGTGAGACAGCTTAAAGTAAAGCAGGGCCAGTCTCTTTGATGGTCTCTATGTTCCAAATATAAGCGGTCTGAGGCTGAAGGTTTGAACAGTCACAATGGGAACACATGACCATCTTCCATTAATATCCTTGTACCCATCTGAATAACAGCAACAACCGCTGTGTTAAAAAAAATCTTTTATTTAAATTCCATTTTTTATTATTTTCAAGTGTGTATGTATGTGTGTGTTTCTGTGTATGGGTATGTGCCTATCAGGGCAGGTGTTCAAGAAGGCAGAGGGGTTGGATCTCCTGGAGATGGAGTTGTAGGTGGTTGTAAGCCATCTGATGTAGGTGCAAGAAATCAAACTCAGATCTTCTGGAAGAAGCGTGATGTGCTCTTAGTTAATGAGTCATCTCTCCAGTCTTTCACTGTGTCTTTAAATATCTACTGTAGATGTACCAACTAAGTGTTGTACATGCATGATCTTATTTCATGTTCATGAAAGCATCATGAGAGAACCAAGATCTGGAACATTTAAGAATTTTATTGAAGTGGTTAGTGAGAGGTAGAATGGGGTCAAGAATGGGATCCAGATCTGGAATCTGTGTTCCTATACTCCTGGGATGCTGGAGGGGTCTTTTAAACTCTGGAAGGCCTGCAATGGTGTCTGCATAGTGGGGTCAGTTAGATCTGGAGGTGAGGCTCAGTGGTAGAGTACTTGCTCAGCATGCGTAAGATCCTCACAAAAACAGTAACAAGCAAGCGGTTAAAAACATTCCAACACGGAGCGACTCCAGTTAGACCTATGGAGAAAATCAAAGCACCCTCTATTTACAAAAGGAGCTGTGCATTTGTCTGGTCACTTGTGAGGCTTTGAGCTCACACCATTGCTTTGTAAGTTTGTGTAATTGTACTGAATTCCTAAGCTGTGAAGTTGTGATGACGGAGAGAGTTGTCCCGATAAGACATTTGGACCCGTACGTGGTGTATAGTGAGTGCTTAGTAAATGCAGGCCATTTCATTACCCAAGGTGTTATTTCCCCAAAGATTCCCACGTCTACCTATCTGCAAACCCGATGCTGCAGCCTCTTTTTATTAGACAAGAGAATATACATACAGAGAGTTTGACCCTCCTAGGGTTGGTCAATGATGCTGCCATGTGCGGCAGTGGACGGCAATTTTTGGGAGAAACAGAGAAGCCAGGCTTGCTGAGCCCAAGGGGCTTGAGACATAATGGGTGCAGGGTTGGTGTGAGAGGCTGCCCCTATGCTGCAGTCTCTCCTCAGAGCTTACCAGCCACCACGGCCAACTTCTCCCATCTAGGAGTTAGTATTCGCTCCATGGCTTGTTCGTGGTCCCTAGTCAATCCCTCCTTCTGCTGGGAGGCCCAAGTGCTCTCCTGCAGAGCAAAGGTGATGTCTCAGCATCTCTGGAGCCCAGAAACTGGTACCCACCAGCCACCCAGTAAGTCTGTCTTCAGGTAGAAGAGGGAATTGCTCTGGCCTTAAAATAATGATGGTGTGGCCCGTGTATATGTGATGTCACCAGTGACAACTAGTTGAATCCATTCAGTGTTTGAGATCCTCCTTCAGAGCAGTCACAGAGTTGACAAGGAAGGATCAAGCTGCTCCTGGGAGGGATGGGTAGGGCAAGGGTGTGGAGACCAGGATCACAAGACTGATTGGGATTGCTTGCTGCGCCTGTCTTTTTTTTTTTAAGCTTTGGAGCTTTTTGAGGTAAGAGAGTATTATCACTTTGTTTCTGTGTCTGAGTGTCTGAGCACAAAGCCAGGAACAAAGATGTGGCCTGGAAAACGGGTAAGGGATCTGCCACCGCAAGCCTGTGGGGACAGCAAGCCTGTGGGGACAGCCTTCTTCTCCCTGAAGCCTCTTCCTTTCAACCCTCCCCTGGCCACTTATCTTCATCATCACCCTCCCCACCCCCACCCCGTTCCTTCCCCTGCCCCTTACGAGAAACCTGAGGGGACAGAGCGCTGAAGAGAGTCGCCTGCCCAGATCTGATCAAGACACAAGTGAGAGGCAATGATTTGTGAAGAAATCCTGGTCCTGGCGAATGGAATTTTCCCAAAATAAATTCATGTAAACAACTTCCCACAAAGAGGCAGTCAGGGGAGCTGGGTGTGTAAACAGTGGGAACAGTTGCAAGTACTATGGGCTCCAGGGGTGCCCTGTCGTCTGGAGGGGGGCTGTGGGGAGACTCCCTTTAGCAAAACACCTTTGGCTCCAGTCCTTCTGACATCATAATGTCAGCCAATTCATTAAATTAAAAAAAAAAAAAAGGTCCTTATTTTAGTATCATCCCCCAAACATAGCAAGGCCACTTGGTAGCTAAAGATGGATTTTACTTAAAAATTTTACCCCATTTCAAACCAAATCAACTGAGAAGATGGCGTGCATGTGTAAAGAGGGTGGGAACTGGGTTGGGGCCATTGGAGAAGATGGGTGGCTAGAGAAATGTCATTTGGTGCCCTGGGACAAATCTGAGTGAACTCACCATTCCTAGAATTAAGACGAGATCTGCTCTTTTGTAGACACTCAAAAGGACACTGAATTCCTGTGGCCCGGACGTCTCTGGCTATGGCCCAATGGGGGCCTGTGGAAAGCTGGATGGCGTAGAGTTAAGCAGACCAAGTTTCCGGAGTGAAGTGTTTGCGGGGCATCTTCCTGGGACACGCCTTTCCCCCAGACATTTTTCCCAACCAAGGCTGACTTGCCCAAACCCGAGCTGTTTTCAGGGTCTGGGTTTGATGAGTTTTCCTTCCTCCCGTAACCATGGCCTAGAGACAGGAGACACATACTCGAGTTTGGCTCGGCCACTGTGACACCATTGTAAGACTTCCAGCAACTCATCTCATTTCCCACAGCCTCAGATCGCTCATCCACACGGCAAGGATCAGGAAAAGCCATTCCAGCCCAGTGGACTTCACACAGGTGGAAAGTGGGGGTTGGGGTGGGGGGGGGAGGGGGAGCTTCAAGGTTCTAGGATTTTATTTGTCATCATGAGTATCATTCCAATCTTGCTTAAGTCCTATCTTGGATCAGTTGGGCTTTGATGAGAATTCACCTCTCTACGCACAGGACCAGGAGATCAGAAGTTGAGAGGAGGGTGCCTGAGCCACTGGAGCTAAGGGAGAGGGAAGATGAGGCCAGTAGGAGATCAGGATTGCTCTGATAGCCTTTTCTGGTAGCCAAGTTTCAATCTGTGTCTTCCTGGCTGTGAGTCTTCATTTTCTCCCTCCTGGGCAGTAGGACCGTGTAGTTCCACTTTTCCATGTGACTTTACAGCATCCTCCCACTGTGGGTGGACGACATCTTCCCATCCCATCCACGTTGGCTTGGCTACCTGATTTGTTTGGCCCAATGAAATGCTAGAGGCCTGCTCAGAGGTCTGAAATATTCTTGTGCAACATGGCCTCTGGTGCTCCTGGGATCTGCTGTGAGAAGAACATTCCCTGGTCACTGCAGGTCCAAGAAGAATGTGTGGAGTCACGGATAGGTCTGAACCCAACCCAGAGCTCAGAGCCAAGCCAGCTGACCCGCAGCCAGCTCATCTGAGAGTGACACAAATAAGGGTTTGTTACTGTAGGTCACTGAGCCCTGGGAAGGGCTATGATGGTGCGTTCTTGCCGTTTGATACTCTTCTAATGGCCACGAGGCTAGCACACGCATAATTCCGTGGCAACTGAGATTTGCAAATGAAGATGGGGTAGGGATGTGCATATGTTTCCGCTAACGTGGTACCAGGAAAAGTGAGGAAGACTGCCCTAATTAGAAGCTGCCCCTATAGGAAATACCATGTCTCCTGCATAGGGAGAAGAGTATGTGTAAGACACTGTGAAGTTTCCTGAGGAGAAGAAGTTAGTTTCTCTGAAGTCAGATCATCTCTAGCTTGAATTCTGACTTGGCTGCACCAAATTGTGAATTTAGGTAAGCGACGGTTTTCCTGGGTCTTAGGGGCTTGCTTTTCCTTCCTTCCTTCCTTCCTTCCTTCCTTCCTTCCTTCCTTCCTTCCTTCCTTCCTTCCTTCCTTCCTTCCTTCCTTCCTTCCTTCCTTCCTTCCTTCCTTCCTTCCTTCCTTCCTTC
>CABHPQ010001662.1:18244-28674 GCA_902168405.1 Peromyscus aztecus
ATCATGCCTAGAGGTGGTTCATCTTTGAAATGAGACATGTGACCATTTTTGTGAGAGGGACATGTTGTACGGGCATTTCTGGTATAGCACCTTCCACTTGGTGAGTACTTAATAAAGCCAATTGATTTTTAGCTATTATTATTTCTCCTAATTTAAAAAGTTACTTTTATGTATATGAGTGTTTTGCCTCCATGTACATCTGTGTATCATTTGCATGCCTGGAGACTCTGGAGGCCAGAAGAGGACATTGGATCCCCTAGAAGTGGCGCTACAGATGGTTGTGAGACCCCACGTGGGTACTGGGAATTGAACTCCCGTCTTCCGGAACATTCAGTGTTCTTAACTGCTAAGCCATCTTTCCAGCTCCTGAGCTTTTCTTCTTGATTTGAAGTAATATTGTTATAAATTAAGCAATGTCCCCATTAAGGGTCAAACGTTGAAAGCTGTGACTTTAGGGATATGCTGGTCTCTGAGAGGAGAGTCATCATTCCCAGGTATGGACCTCCAGGTAGCCTGGGCCAACTGATGTGATGATACCCCCAGATATTCTCACACCCTGTGCTCCATCATGGGGCCTTTGTCTCCTTCATCTTCCCCAGCAGCGTGGACCGCCAGGCAACATGGCTGCTCTGGCTTGGGGAAGGCGTGTGGCACTGGAGTAGAGACAGAACCGTTTGTTTTAGGACTGGGATCTGTGAGTTGGGTTTTGTAAGCTTTGGCCATGGAGCGCATGCTTCATTTTCCTTGTGTTGGCGGAAGGACATGACATTCATGCTCTAACTTTCTATTTGCTTGCATGTATGAGTGGTGCATGTGGGTGTGTCCATGTGCAGGCTGGGGAAACAACCCTGGGTGCTGTTCCACATCATCTACTTTTTTTTAAAATTTTTTTTTTTAAAGATAAGGTCTCTCACTGGCCTGGAGCATGCCAAGTAGGTTAGGCTGGTTGTCCAGTGAGCCCGAGGGACCTGTCTGTCTCTGCTTTCCCAGTGCTGGGATGACAAGTTCCTGCCACCATGTCTGGCTTTTTTCAGGTGAGTTCTGGTGATCACACTCAGTTCCTTATGTTTGCAAGGGCAAGCTCTTTACTAAGGGAGCTTCCTCCTTAGTCCTTCAAATGCTTTTGGAGCTGGCTGTCCTTCCCCATCATCCCCAGCCGAAGCCACCTCTGCTGCTTCTGACAATATTAAGGCAGAGGTCATAGCAACTGGCTGTTTCCTATGAGGCACGTGATTCGGTTTTGCTTCTCACAACTTCTACAGGGAAGCAGAACGGGCTTTTCAGCCCCCTTGTGGGAGAAGCTGCATCTTGGCCCATGAACTCAGATGTGCAGATACCCGACAGGAATTAGAGTTCCAGTTTCTATTCTGTTGTAGGATTAAACTTGACCACTGGTCAATTCTCTTCCCTATGGGTCCTTCACTGCCCATGCTGCTTCTCTTGGGGGTTTTGCTAGAATTCAGTCATGTGCTCATGTTTGCCTGCAGAAGCATCTGGAGAATGTAGTCTACCTATATGCCCAGAGCCAAGGAGACTGGTAAACAGCTGGGCTGTCTATGCCACACTGTTGTTTTTTTGCGTGTGCGTGTGTGTGCCTGTGTGTGTGTGTGTGTGTGTGTGTATGTGTGTGTGCATGTGTGTGTGTGTGTGCGTGCGCACGTGCATGCCTGTGCACGCACTCACATGTCTGTGCATGCCAGAAGTTAATGTTGGGGTATCTTCTCCTATTCTTCTCCACCTGACACAGTCTCTCACTGAGCCTAGAGTGTGCCCCTTTGGCCACACTGGCTGCGTGCTGGGCCTCTGACTCAGGTCCTTCCTGGTTCATGAATGGCAAGCTCTTTACCAGCTGCCCTGTCTCCTTTGTGCCCACATCGTTACTTCTTTGTATGGAGATGCTAATCTTGGACCCAACAGGCAAGTTCTGACTCATCTTGTAGTTGTTATGACCTGAGACCTTAGCCCTCTCCTTGGTTTCCATGTAGTTTTCTTTCCTGAAGAGTCGCCATACAAAGTTACCTAATGAGTAAGGAGCCTGATAAACAGACAGTATTATTAGGAAACAGGCTAGTGACTGTTTTTCACTCCTATACCGACACTTGCATAGCCACTAAATCACGGAGACAGGGCCTGGTCTTGAATCCAGGCCTCCATGATACAAAAGGCCTCAGTCCTTTGCTTGCGCTATAAGAATTCAGGAGAACCTGAGCTCATCTATCCTCTGATGGGCGATGTCTGGATAGACTGGGATGTAGTAGGCATGAAACAGGCAAGCTCAAAAGATCTGAGAACTTGACCTGGCGATGGTGGGTGCACGCCTTTAATCCCAGCTCTTGGAAGACAGAGGCGTTTTTGAGTTCAAGGCCAGCCTGGTCTACAGAGTCTTTAGCAGGAATCTGTTTCCCAGTCTACCTCCCTGTCCCGTCTCTGGTCTCAGCTCTTTTTAATCCTCCTTAAGCAACACCCTCTGTACTAACTCTCTTGCTCCCCAGTGCTCCCTGCCCTGCTGCTGCGGCTGCTGCTGTTGGGGTCAAGTAGCTACCAAGACTGATTGTCAGTCACTGGTGGCTTGCTGTCAATCCTTCACTTGGCTAGAGCCTATTGCGCACTGCTGTAGTCTATGCCGTGTTTTGTGAACTTCCAGGGAGACACCCTGAAGGGACATTGTGGGTGTACACCTTCACATTACTTCATAAATGTATCTATATGCGTTCTTACTCCCAAATGCATAGTCCCTCAGGTGTTTGGGTTTTTTTGATAGTCCAGATTCTCTCATGGAACTATGTGTCTGGCATTGCCACAGTCAACTTTTGGTCTCCCTGTTCGTCTGGTTCTTCAGTCTTTACTCACCTGAGTTAAAGATCTGCATCATCCCCTCTCTGTCACCTCCCACATCCAGCCCACCATCACGTAGGTTGTTTGTACTTATGGGTGTATCGCTACCATCCCAGCTGCCTCCCTGGTTATAGCCACAAACTATGTTGGCATACTCTGTCCCCCTGGCCTTCCACTGATGCAGAGTGAAATGTTTGATCGCTCCTGTGGCCTCAGGGGGTTAGTCTCCAGCTTGCTTTTCCAACCCTCGCTCAGGTCCTTTTTCTCCTGCTGGCCACATGGCAGCTACCCCGGACTCTCCTCTCCCAGTTCCTGATGGCTCAGTGTTCTTGGCCACCTACAGGCTTTGGCATCCATCCCCATAGCTCATCACCTCGATCCTGCACATCCTTTTCGTCTCAGCTTAAATGTCACTGCTCCTCGCCTAATTCCATTGCTTCCTCTTGGTCGTTATAGTCTCCCTGTTAACACTACCCATTTCCCCCTCAAACTGCTCACAGTTGGCGATTACGTAACCCTTCCTCTGCTGACTGTAAACTTTGTATGACAAGGACCAAAACTTGGGGGTTCACAACTGTAGTCCAGACTTGGCACATAGTAGATGCTTAAGAAACAGTGCTTGTTGCATGGTAGCTAATGTTTAGCAAGCTCTCATGTGTGCCCGGCAGTCTTTCAAGTCTGACTGTGCTATTGTGTTTTATTTAATCCTTACCATAACCTTATCTTTTCTTCTGTAAGGAAGTGGAGGCCGCGAGAGTTTTAAGTAACCAGTGCAAACCCATCCAACTAGGAAGTTGTAAACTTGGATATGAATTCCAGGCCCAAGTTTTTTATTGCCTTGCTTTCTGCTGAAGGGTGGATGTGCCCAGTAGGAGTGCAGGAAATGGAGCTTCCAGGGGTGGTGGGGGGAGGAGGGGGCACGGGTAGTTTCCTCTCACTTCCCTTGGAATTTATGAGGAGAGATACTGGGAGTCTCTGGGTCTCTCCCCTGTAGTACCTCCAGGAGGTTGGTGAGGCTTCAAGAGCAGAAGGTTGTCATTGAGAAGGTCACATTGGAGAGAAGCGTCCCTACTGAGAGGATTGGGGCAGCGGGTCTCATCACTGCTAAACAATGTGAGCAGAGAGGGGCTGGCTGGGCATGTTCCGGGTGACCACTGGTTCTCTACTTTTCTAATGATGAGACCCTTTAATATAGTACCTCATGTTGTGGTGACCCCAATGATAAAATTATTTCATTACTACTTCATGACTAATTTTGCTGCTATTATGAATTGTCACGTAAACATCTGCTATGAGACCCCCCCAAGGGGGGGTCGAGACCCATAGGTTGAGAATCACTGCTGTAGTCTCTACATAGAGTTTCTTTCTCTGGGACCCTTGGGGAAAGGGGACTGAAGAGGACAAATAAATCTTAAACATGGCATTGAATTAAAATGTGTTCCTGGAATCTACAGTCAGGGAGGCAGCTTAGAAGATGCTGTGGGCAGGTGTGGAGGAACTTCTCGGCTGCCTCTGCCCTGTTTCATCTCGGCTTCTCTCTGTCCAATCTGCCTCTAAGGAATGTCTTCTGCAGTCTCCACCATATGCCGTGTGTTCTCAGCACCATCCTTGCCCAGGCTGACCACAGCCTCCTTGAGGCCAGTGATAGGATTATTCACTCTTGGTTTTCCAGGTCCTCGCACTGTGCCTGGATGCAGTAAGTTTTCATACGCTTGATGAACGGTTGAATCATTTCATCTTCCCCAACTTGCATTGGGCACTTCTTGCTCTGTGTTGCTTTTCTAAACAGTGTATAACTCAACAAAGCACCTGGTCCTTGAAGTATGTGTTTATTCTTATCACTTGCTTGTTAGAGTGATACCTTTTGGGGTTGGGAACCACATTAAATCTTGGTATCTCAAATGCTTAGCATTGCTGTAGGCTACGTGCAGGCATGGATGATCTCCTTCCTTTGCCTTTCTCAAAGAAGCCCAGCTCTGATAGATTCTTCCTGAACTGACCTGGCTTTGGAACCATGTCTCTGGAAGGTGAGGAGAAGGAATATCATGTGACTCACAGGATGGATGGTTGGATGTCTTCTCAGGGCATATGGGACATGTTTCAGGTACCTCTTAGGGTCAAATACAATTTAAAAAATGCTGTTAAATCTCAAATGTCTGTCATTGGGATTATATTCTTCTCATTCTTTATATCTGCAAATAGAGTATTGTTTCTATTATACAGATTAAAAAGTAAGCTAGGGAGAGAATTGTCTTTTCTAAGATGGATGGAACCCAGTGTCCACCTTCAAGGACAATATCAGCTGTTGTTTCTTCAGAGGGGACTACATAGGTCAGCTAATGTTCCCTGCCTAGCTTTGGGGTCTCTTTCAACCAGTTCTCATTGGGGGAGCAGTCTTCTTGTGATATGAGAGTTTTATGTCCAGGCTGAGAAAGTGGTCTTTGGTGACATGTGCCAGATCTCATGATGACCACCAGGTGGTGCTGTTGGCCCAACATTTAGTCACGCCGAAGCTTGGCCTTTTTCAAGGGGAACGTTGGAACAGCTCAAGAAAAACCTTACCCTGTTTTGCAAGAATTACCAGCCCCTGACAGTTGTCATCTGCCTAAATTGTGTGTCCTGTAACTCACCCCATTTGAATCCCGAACCACCCAAGGGAGTTGTCATCTCCATTCCACAGAGGCCAGGAATTTAAGTCATTGGAAATAAGCTCTTAGCACTGCTTGGGGCTCAAAGGGAGCAAGGCCTGATCTGAGAGGGGCAGAGCCACTGCCTGAGCTGCCCTCTGTGTTTCAGGGGAGATGCCTCTTCCACAGGCCCTTGGACTACTGTGTTTTTAAAAACCAGTATTCGTAAGGGTCCCCTGGGAGGATCTGGGCATCTTTGTGTACAGGTGGAACTCTGCACCCCTTTCCCCTTGAAAAATGATGTTATTTCCCTGTCTCAATGGGTCCCCTGGCGGGAAGAGCACATTCACTTTTTACTTATAGAATATGGTCCCTCTGGAGGATGTCCCTGCATCTTCTTGATTCTGGACTTACAAGTCAGCTAGCTTTTCCCCTCCCTTCCCTTCCCTTCCCCTCCTCTCCCCTCCCCTCTCCTCCCCTCGCCTCCCCTTCTTCTTCATTTCTTTCCTTCACATTCTCATGTACCCCAGGCTGGCCTTGAACTTGCTATGTAGCTAAGGATGATCTTGATTTCCCAGTCCTCCAGCTTCTACCTCTCATTCGCTCAGATTACATCCCGTTCTGCTGCCCACACCATGCCGCCACTCCTCCCAATTTACGTGGTGCTGGGAATCAAACCTAGGACTTTATGCACTCTAGGCAAGCACTCTGCCCACTGAGATAAATCTCCAGTCCTCACTTTCCCTTTTTATGTCCTCATGTTTTCATGGTGACAGATGCTGACCTCTGGCAGCAGTTGTAATAAAGCAGATGTGAAAATCAGACGGAAGGCTCTCTAGGGCAAAAGGGCATATAAGAGAGGTAGATGTCTCATCCTGTAGCTAGAGTTTTCCTGCCTGGCCCACGGTCAGGATAAATCTCTTTCACCTGCCAGTCCCACAGCCGCTCAGACCCAACCAAGTAAACACAGAGACTTACATTGCTTACAAACTGTATGGCCGTGGCAGGCTTCTTACTAACTGTCCTTACAGCTTATATCAATCCATTTCTATAAATCTATACCTTGCCACATGACTCGTGGCTTACCGGCATCTTTACACGCTGCTTGTCCTGGTGGCGGCTGGCAGAGACTCCCTCTGCCTTCCTGTTCTTTTTATTCTCTCTGTTAGTCCCGCCTACACTTCCTGCCTAGCCACAGGCCAATCAGTGTTTTATTAGCAACATATTTGCCATACAGAACATCCCACAGCATCATCCTTTTATTTTTTTTACATTTATTCATGTGTATGTATGTGCACATGCATGTAGACATCCACGTGCCACTGGGCAGTATGTGGAGGTCGGAGAACAACTTGTGGGAATCAGTCTTCTTCTTTTATCACGCGATTTCTGAGGATCAAACAGGTTGTCAGTCTTGGCAGCAAGCACCTTTACTTGCTGAGACATCTCACTGACCCACTGATACCAGAGTAAGTATCAAAGCTACTGAGGTCTTGGGAGAACAGGACGGTTGGAATGTGGTCCTGAACAGTCCCACTGGCCAGCATGAGGGGAGCATTCATAGATGATTTAGGGTGTGCAAGGGATGGTGAACAAGCTGTTCTGAATCCTCAAGGAGCCAGGGGAAGGCAAGAGTGGTCCTGATGTTGTAGGTAAGGAGGGAATGCACAGCAGTGTGGCTCAGAGTGTAGCCTCTGAAGTTAAATAACTAACAGGTTCAAGTCTGCCTGGCACGTTGGCACACTGGTTCTAGGCATCCCATTCTGAAACCACCTGCCTTGAACCCACGGGAGTCCCAAGTGGGGGAGAGCCTACAAAATTCATACTTGAGCCAAATGGCTCTAGCTCCCCAGGGGTCTCCCTTGAGGAGACCTTAGGACTGTGGGATGTGCCCGCGTGCTCAGCATCTATCAGGGACTGGGGGGGGGGCGGTGGTCCAACGCCTTGATTGTCCCCTCCCAGGGTCTGGGAAGAATCTACAACCAGCTGATAATTCAATCTTTGATGAAATGAAATGAATCTACGTACACAAAACTCCTTAATCCATACACTTTATTCTCCTGAATCAGTTCTCTCTCTAACACAGCTTCTATTCTGCTCTCATGCCTGATTTCTTTCTATATTTATCTGCTGTCCCCTCTAAGTTCTGTCTTAATTCTCTCATTTTAATTCTGCCTCATCTAGGTCCTTCTCATCTCTTTCTTACCCATCTCGTTCTTCCTCATCTGACTCTTCTCCATCTTCCATCTCATCCCCTAGTACTCTCTTCTAGATCTTCGATCTAATTCTTCCCCATCTTAGCTTGTTCCTCTCCAGTTCTTACCTGTCTAGTTCTCCCGTTCTTCCGTTCTCTTTTCTCTTCTCTCTCTCCTCCTCTCAGTCTCCTTATTCTCTCAGTTCTCCCCCAAGTCTCCCAGGAATCCAGTTATAAACCTAAGCAATAGCAATCCTCTGGCCGAGCAAGGTCACCAGGCTTGAATTCTTATAAGGTCATAAAGGCAGATAAGAGTTTTCCTCAGGCAGTGACCACCAGGCTTTCTTTTACCACCCAAAAGAAGAGTGGTAAAGGAGGAGGTCAACTGAGAGCTAATGATCGGTTGGTCTATCAAAAAGGGAATTTATGTGCTCAATCTACATTCCTAGAAGTGGTTAGGTAAGAAGTTAGGAGTCTATAATGTTAGTAAAACTGTATAAGGAAGGAGGGTCTCAGCTTGAGTTGCACAAGAAATAAAGCTATCCGCCTGACCTGGGAGACATAGGGTATTCCATAGGGTTTCCATAAGGGTACTGCTAACCTTAGTTCAGGAGATCATTTGGCCTTGGATACTTGATAGGTATTTTAGATAAATACACTGTTAGGAGTTCTTGGAAGCACACAAGAAAATCATTTTAGGAACCAGCTTATATATATACAGAAGCTAAAATATCACCAAGACTTCTTAAGCCATGGCTTGACCTTTGGAAAAGTCCTTGGTCTTTGGCCCTTGCTCTTCATGCTCTGCCCTGATGCCTCACTTTGGGTCATGGGGCCACCGTCTGGGGACTCCCTACAGGTCAGATTGCTAGAACTTCTTGCTCTACAACCATCTCCCCCCCCCCCCCATGTTCTCTTCTGAATGATCACACAGAAAATATCTGCATGGAATCCAGTGTTTCCCTGGTCACCAAGAAAGCGGCAGATCCCAAGTTTCTGCCAGGTGGGCTTTTTATCTTCCAAATGTGGCCTGCTCTGACTTGAGGATAAGGCTTCCAGGAGGCTGAGCAAGGAGCTGACTTTTCCCTGTGCAGTGGGCTGGCACCAGGCATGTCCCAATTATTGTTCCTATGTCACACAGCAAGCTGCCTCAGAGTGAGTTGCAAGTAGAGAGGCGGAAGAACTTTGGTTTACTTAGATGCAAACTCTCTGAACTCGAGTCTGAGCCTAGATCTTGAAGTTCCTCCCTCACTGCAGGCAGTCCTGGAGGCTGGGGTACTGAGCCTAGATCTTGAAGTTCCTCCCTCACTGCAGGCAGTCCTGGAGGCTGGGGTAGCACACTGGGAGCTCACAGTGTGTTCCTTTCCCAGGGCAGAGATGACCAGTGTCCACAGACTGACCATGTTACAGACACCAAGTGTGTTCCCTCTAGCTCAGAAGGCCATGTGTCCAAAACCAAGGTTGCCTCCCTTTGATGGCTCCAGGGAAGAATTCCTCCTTGCCTTTTCCTAATTCCGGCAGCTCAAGTGTGCTCTAGTATCGGGCTACATGTCTTGGCTTCCGTCCTCACAAAGCCTTGTCTTCACACGTCTCTCTGACACTTGTCATTAGCTCCAGAACCTCTGTAGAGAAGCTGATGATCTCTTAAGAGGCGCTTTCACTTCATGTCCAGGGTCCCTTTTCCTAAATACACTAGAATGCAGATGTTCTAGAATATGGGCATATTTTGTGGGGCCCACCCCTAGAAACTGGAAGCTCAGGGACATAGGTTTGTACCCACTGTGGAAAGCTTCCAGCCAGGAAGAGTTAACCAACACACAGGTGGGCTGTACCTCTGGAGAGAGGTAATGAGTGGGGACCGGACTGAGGGTGACAGCCTTTGGGTACTGCAGTCATAGTGCCAACCATATGTGTTTGTTACTTTTGTGTCTCTGGAACCCAAACACCAGGCAGAAACATCTTAAAGAGGGAGTGGGTTATTTGGGCTCAACCACAGGGAAGGCCTGGTTGAGCATCTCAGGGATGGCAGCGGGAGTGTGTGGCGGAGACTGGTCACATTCAGTCTGACACCACAGGAAAGGCCTGGGCGAGGGTCTCCATGATGACAGCGGGAGCGTGTGACCGAGACTGGTCACATGGTGGCAGACCAGGAGGCAGAAGCAGGCACCAGACTCTGATGTACAAAGGCCCACCTTAGTTACCTGCTTCTCTAAGCCAAACATCAACTCTCATCTCTCTCTCTGTTTCCCGAGCAGGGATGCAGTGTGGTTATCCCCTTCACACTTCACACACACACACACACACACACACACACACACACCCCGCTGTCACAGACAGAGCCACCCGAGTGCCCCACCTTTCCCACCATTGTAGACTGACTTTACCTTTCAATGATGAGTGAAAACAAAATGTCCCTTTTTAAAAGTGGTTGTGTGTGTGTGTGTGTGTGTGTGTGTGTGTGTGTGTGTGGTCAGGTTTTTTAAATAGGCTTTTGAAAAAAGAAGCAATGAGCTGTCACTTTTGTTTTAAAATGTAATGAAGAGACTTAAATAGAGAAGTGTTTAGGACCTATTCAAGAGTCACACAAAGGTTGAGAAAGTCTATGGTGATAATTACAGTTCAGCTCTGTGTCCTACTTTCATTCCATGACTAATATCAAGCCTTTTAATAGGAATTTTTAATCTTTACTTTTAGATTTTGTATGTATGAATGTTTTGCCTACTGGTGTGTGTGTGTGTGTGTGTGTGTGTGTGTGTGTGTGTGTGTGTGTGTGT
>CABHPQ010001662.1:28684-51153 GCA_902168405.1 Peromyscus aztecus
TGTGTGTGTGTGTGTGTGTGTGTGTGTGTGTGTGTGTGTGTGTGTGTATATAGCACTTGCATGCAATGTCTGTGAAGGTCAGAAGAGGGCGCTGAATCCCTTGGAACTGGGGTTACAGATGGCGGTAAGCTACCAGGTAGGTGCTGGGCATCTAATCCAGGGCCTCTGGGAGAGCAGCCAGTGTTCTTCACTGCTGAGCCAGCTCTCTGGCTCCGCTGTCAGGTATTTTTGTCACAACAATGAGGAACATAACCAGTCCAAGGGCTGTTCTTTCCATTCCATTGTTATTGCTATTATTATTTGTTTTGAGAGAGAATGTATATGGGGTATATAAGTGGAGTGTGTGTATGTGAGTGTGTATGTAAGTGCACATGCATATGTACTTCTGTGTGTGTGGTGGTCAGAGGCCAATCTTGGGTGTTGTTCCTTAGGAGCCTTCCACCTTGTGTTGATTTATTTAACATTTAAAATACTATATTTATTGTGTGTTTGTGTCTGTGTGTGCTCTTATATGCATTGTGCATGTATGTGTAGAGGTCAGCGGATGGGAGCTGATCTCTTCTTCTGCCATGTGGATCTCTCGGGGATTGAACTCAAGACCTCAGGCTTGGTGGCAAAGCTTTCCTGCCTTTCCCTGCTGAGCCATCTCACCAGTCCCATCTTGATGACGAGACAGAGTCATTCAGTGAGGCCTGGGGCTCATTGAGTAGGTGAGTTTGCCAGGCTAGCAAGCCTCAGATCTGTCTCTTTCCACCTCTCTGGTGTTAGAGACCTTAAGACCTTGTCCAGCTTTTTATCTGAGGCCGGGAATAGAACTCAGGTCTTCATGGGTGTGAAGCAAGCATTCACTGCCTGAGTCGTCTCCCCAAGTCCCAGGGCTGAATATTTTTAAACTACATGCTGCATTCCTAAGTTCCTGCAGGAAATGTCACAGAAGAGAGAAGAGCCTTGGATGGGAATAGCATGTGTATATGTGGTTTAGTGTTTGGACTAGAACTGAATGACCCATTCTGCCCCAGGCTATTGTTTTATTTGTACTCTGGGGCTCAGGTGTTGTTGTGTTAACCCTACTGGGCACCGATCATGCCCAGAGACATTATTCAGGCTGCAGGCAGAGAGACTTTGGCTCAGAATCTTCTAGGTTTCCACGGCCGTCTCCTCTGAGAGGAGTCATTTTTGTACCTCGGGCTGTCTGTCCTCATCGGCCGAATGAGAAGAGGTGGCTGTGGTCTCAACAGTTCAGACAGGATTCATCTATGCCGTGGCCCTTCCACAGCTAGTCTTCCCAGCTGGCTCAAGGGTCTGGAATACCCCTTTTATTTTACATCCCCATACTTAGTACATTTCAGTGTCGTGTTCGTGAGTTAGTATTTCAGTATGCACTCATGATCTGAGCCTCCTCGAGTGCCACTTGTACTACTAGTTACTAAATACACTCCTACAGATTCACTTACTTTTAGACAATGCTATTCCTTTCCTGAGCAAAAGTGAGTCTTGAAGTCATAGGCTCTTTTGTTCATCTATTCTTGTGATAAACCTCAATGGTCTGCTTATGGAGTGGGAGGTCCTGTACTAGAAACAAGGCGGGGATGGGGGAGTGGGGGGGGGGGAAGCCACAGTCAAAATCTCTGCCATCTAGAGATTACATGCTTTTGGAAGAGGTGGGATGAATATTTATACTCATGTACACACATATGTATGTGTATGTATGTATGTATGTTTGTATGTATGTATGTATACATGTATATGATTTCCAGGTGTTGTGAACTCTGGTGAAAATTTAACAGTGTAACCCATTAGAGTGATTATTTATTTATCTTTAAGGCAGGGGCTCTGTAGCCCTAGCTGTATTGGAACTTCTAGTGTAGTTCAGATTGGCCTCCAATTCAGGGCACCCCTCTGGCCTCAGCCTCCAAAGCTCTGGGATTACAGGCAAGAGCCGTGATACTTGTTAAACAAGCAAACAAATAAAAAACTCTGTGTGTGTGTGTGTGTGTGTGTGTGTGTGTGTGTGCATGTGTGCGATCATGTGCACACCTGTGCATCCATGTGTGAAGACCAGAGAGTGACACCAAGTGTCTTCCCCTGTCACTCTCTACACTATTGTTTGAGGCAGAGTCTCTCAATGAATCTCAGTGCTCATTTGCTAGTGTGGCTGGCCAGTGGGCCCCTAAGATCTTCTTGTATTGACCTCTCTCCATTGGGGTTCAGACACTCCCTGCTTTGTGTAGCCTTGTATGTGGGTGCTGGGGATCCAGCTGAGGGCCTCCTGCTTGCTCCATAAGCACTTTACTATCTGAGGCATCTCCCCTAGCTCCAGTTTGTGAAGACATTTCCTTTTACTCCAGCTTCGTGTGTGTGCATATTGAATGTTGGACATATTCCTGTCATATCTTCCTACTTTCCCTCTTCTGCTTCCAACGATCCTCTCTGTCCCCTAGGCAGCTTTATGTCAACTTTCATGTCTCATATATAAATGATTATGTATAGACACATAAATCTAGAAACCACAAATGAGAGAAAACATGACATTTGTCTTTCTGAGACTGACAGTTATCTCCAGTTGCATCCATTTTCCATGTAAATGACATGACTTTGTTTTTATGGCTGAAAAATCCACTGTGTATTTGTACCACATCTTTCTTACCCATTCTTCTGTTGTTGGACACCTAGGTTAGCTCCGTGACTTAGCTGTTATGAATAGTGAGTGCTGTACTAAACACTGATATGCAAGAGTCTGAGCTTTGGAGGCCTTGGGTAAAAACCCAGGAGTGGGGTAGCTGGGTCATACGGGAGATCTACTGTTAGGTTTTTGAGAAACTTCCATGCTGGTTTCCATAGTGGCTGTACAAGTTTATATTCCTGCTAGCAGTGTGTGATGGCTCCCTTTTGTCTATACCTTGGCTAACCTTTGTTGTTATTTGTTTTCTTGAAAATGGTCTTTCTGATTGTAGTGAGATGAAATCTTTTGTTTGTTTGTTTGTTTGTTTATTTTGGGGGGATTTCCAGACAGGGTTTCTCTGTGTAGCTTTGGAGCCTGTCCTGGAACTCACTCTGTAGCCCAGGCTGGCCTCGAACTCAGAGAGATCCACCTGCCTCTGCCTCCCGAGTGCTGGGATTAAAGGCACGTGCCACCACCACCTGGCCAGATAACAGTTTTAGATGACTGAATCTATATAACAAGGTTTTTGGTAATAAAAAAGAAGAAAATCAAAATATACTAAACAGACATCTGTAGCTAGAGTTTTCCTGCCTGGCCCACAGTCAGGACAAATCTTTGTCACCCGCCAGTCCCACAGCCGCTCAGACCCAACCAAGTAAACACAGAGACTTACATTTTAAACTGTTTGGCCTAGTGGCTCAGGCTTCTAGCTATCTAGTTCTTACATCTTAAATTAATCCATTTCTATAAATCTATACCTTGCCACGTGGCTCGTGGCTTACCGGCATCTTCACATGCTGCTTGTCATGGCGGCGGCTGGCAGTGTCTCCCCGGATATCTCGTTCTGAGAGCACCATTTGTTGAAAGGGCTATCTTTTCCTCTAGTATTGCACGAAGATGTGAAACAATTTGGGTCTATTGGAACAAAGTGATTTTACATTGCAGTCCAGCATACCCAGGCACACACATGTAGGAATCACACTAGAAAGATAAAACTGCTAAGTTATGACACCACATCTTAGTTTGGGTTATTACTGCTGTGACAAAACACAGTGACCAAAAGTTAAGTTGTGGAAGAATTTATTTGGCTTACACTCTAAGTGACTATGACCCTTAGTCACAGCTAAGAAATGACTTTTTGCTAATGTAAAGCAGCATGATCCCAGCCTCTGGAGACCAGGGTACGGACATATTTGGGCAGAGCTGGTGTTCATCTGACCTCCTAGCCAGTGTAATATCGTATGTGTGGCTCATGGGTTCAGGAGGGTTTTTCCACATGGCACTGTGACCACATACTGCACGCATGGAGACTGGATAATGTTTGCTACTAAACAGTGTCACGACACAAAGAGCACCCTTCCCCTCTTCCTCTGCACAGAGCCAGGGCCAGTGCCTGTAGATTGGTGGGTGTGGAAACCTGGTGCCTGTGTCAGGACCGTGTGAAAGGCTGTTCAACCCCATTCTTTTGTCGGGGAGGGGGGAGCACCTCCGGCCCCTCTCGTCTGTGGCTTCAGTTGTGTCCTTAAGGGAGTTGTGTCTCACTTTTATAGAACTGTTTCGCCTTCAAAACAGATGGCTCCTCGTTGCTCATTTCATCTTCTCTGTATTGGAAAGCAAGGCACCTGCTTTCCCATCTGTAGATGAAAAAACCGAGGTCTAAAACACAGGTGCCTCTCTGTCTCCCAATTCCTTGCATACAGCTCTCAAGTATTTCTTTCTTTCCTTGTTTTGACGGTGCTGGGGATCGAACTCAGGGCCTCAAAGTGCTCAACCAAAGCCACACACTTCCTATCTCAGGTCATTTTTTATTTTATTTTACTTTTAAGGATCCAGAGGGCTTCTAGAAGGACTTGCTCTGAGAAAGAAGGATCCATTATGTTTCTTGTAGGGTCGAAGAGCAAAAGCTTCTGTGGAGGTAAGTTTGATTCAGCCTATGGTTCTGAAGGACAGGAGGTAGGTTTGGTTCACCCTGGATCAAGTCCAACATCCAGGATAGGCTGCCTTAAGGAGGAACAAGGTTCCTCGTCACTCGGCTCCTCTGAGCAGAGGCAGGGCTCGGAAATTGTGAGCCTTATTTAGATGATCTCTGAGTTAAAGGTTTAGCCACGGGCTTTGTAACCAGACCGCCCCAACGGAACTCCTCAGCATCCTTCCCTCCATCTCCGGCCGCCAACCCCAGGGCTTTGGAGGAGGGGCAGGGGAAAGGAAGGCAAGAGGGTCCTGTGGTGGGGAGGGGGCAGATGTAAGAGGAAACCTGGGCAAGGAGTCCTCCACCCCCCCCCCCCAGATAACAATCCAGTTATGTACATTTCAAATGGAGTTCTCTCAGTCTTAGTGATTTTCATATGAAAACTCAGCTCATGGTCCTTACCATCTGTTTCTCCTTTTAGGACAGAAACCAAGAGACTATTTACATATTCCTAGGGCTCTATCACCAATTAAATCTTTTAGGAACTTCAGCCCTTCTGGTCCTCCCTCCCGCCTCCTCCCAGACCCCTCCTTGTTTAGGATTAGGTTTCCTGGCAGAACACGGTTGCTACTCTCTTTGGTGATTGATTTATTTGGTTGGATTCTTTTCCCCTCTCTGGCTGGGGCAGGTCAGGCCTTAGCATCTGACTTCTGTTCATCAAGAATTGACCCTGCTTGAGGATTCTCCTTAAACTCCATGGTTTTGCTCTGGGACGATCTGAAACAGATTTCTCCAGGAGCCTCTCAGCTGCCCAGAGGCAGCCTGTCTGGGTGTCATCCTTCTGCATCCCCCCCATCCCGTTGTTCCCCCTTCCTGGCGGTGACAGAGCTTCCTCCTGGGAGATGAGGGAGCACAGCTGGGTGACGTCACCAGGAATGCAAGTGGGGCCTCTGCAGGGGCCCGGAAGGAGCAAAAATAAGATGTCACCGGAGCAACTGGCCTGTCCATTGTATAGTTGTCGGGGAGACAGTCTGGTCCTGCGGGGGACTGAGGAATTTGCTGAGATAGCTGAGAAAATTGTATCTGACGCACTGCGTCTCAGGGCCACTCCCTCCTCGCTGATCCCCTGGCCACACCTCAGTGTCTGCAGCTCCTATTATCAAAGGCCACTCTGGTCTCTGTCATTGCTTCATCCCCTAAACACTGCTGTGACCTTGGGCATGTCACACAACCTTTCTGAGTCTCATCCAACCTGTGTGGCAAGCCATGGTCCCTGCCTTGTGAGCGCTACATAAACCACCGGCTGATCTCAGGCCCCCCAGCACCATTCCTGACAGGTAGTAAGCACAGGGTTGCCAACCATCAGTGAAACTGTAAGCTTTGGTTCCTGCCTGATGATCTGGGAACTGAGACAGTCCTGCAAGTGAGACCTCCCACCTCTCTCCACACATCCTGCATGGAGCCTTGACCACTGATCTTGACTAAACTAAGTACAGGGAACTCAGGGCTTGAAGCTTACAGGACCTTACAGGACTCAGGGCTTGAGGCTAATGGGATGGTTTAGGTATGCAGTGAAGGTGAGCCACTTCCCAACAGGGAGAAGATAATAAACCATTCAGGTCACAAAGGGAAATCCTTCTTACGTCAGAGCCGGCGTTCTGTTAGTATTAACCTACCACTCCTATGCTGCTGATAACACAAAATTCCATTCTTGAAGGAGCTCCTGGTTGAGGTGGAGAGATGGGCCTAGACACAGAGGAACAGGACAAGAGAACACAAAGTGGCCGTTCCTGTCTTGGTAGTTCCTAGGGATGATGGCCTGGCCTCAGTCCTCCCTGGTCACTCACTAGCTGTGTGATCTTTCTCAAGTCGTTTCTTGTCTCTTTGCCCTGGAGAGTGTGGAGAGTCCTGACACCAATTTTGAAGGGCTATGGGAAGCATTAAAATAATTTGTGTATTGAATTATTTTTTCCTTTTAATTAGGGACAGGGTCTTACTATACAACTATGGCTGATCTTGAGCCCTTAATCTACCTGCTTCTGTCTCTCTAGTGCTGGCATTACATATGGCACTGTTGGGTCATAGCCTCAGGTCACTGGGAATTGAATCAGGCTCTATTGGGTGATAGTCCCTAGCCACAAAGAATTGCTTACTCACAGCTTCATCACGACCCCTCTGCTCCACCTGCAGAAACAATATGCCCAGGTAGCGAAAGCAACTCACCCTGCTCCTAGTCAAACCACAAAACCAGCGGTAACTTCTGATAGCTCTCTCTTTCTACATAATATCTCTTCTTTGACTCACTTTTTCTTACAGGCAGAACCCTGTACATTTTATGGAAACATTTTAGTCAGAACATTTTATGGAAAATGACTCTCATGACTGGATGTGAGGGCACACACTTGTAATCCCAGTGGTTAGGAAGTCAAAGCAGGAAGGTTGGGAGCTCCAGGCCAGCCTGGGCTACATAGTGAGACTCTATCTTGAAACCAAAACCAAAAAACTCACAAACCAAACCAAACAACAACAACAAAACAAAACCAACCAACCAACCAACCAACCAACCAACCAACCAACCAACCAACAAAACAAACCAAGGGCTAGGGATGGAGTTCAAAGGCAGATACTTCTCTACTGTGTGTAAGGGCCTTAGATCAAGTCCCTGTACCATAACAAGCAAACAAAAGGAAGACCATTGTGTCCAGCAATGATGCCAACCATCATCATGACACTGTTGGAGCATGGACTCCTTGTCTCTACTATTCCGAGGAGGCAGTTACTTCTGTCTGCAGCCCGAGGAGAGGCTTCCTACGAGGGGTGACATGGACTCTTTAAGCTTAAGGAAATGTCCTGGGTATGGATGGGCCCTTGGGTGGGTATCCCAGGCAGAGGGCACAGGCTGAAACACAGGTCTGTTCAGACAATGCAGATCTGCACAGATGGTCAGAGGTACAAAGGGGAAGGCAGCAAGAGAGGAATCGTGGGTGGATGGGGAGTCGGGGTTTCTGGCAACAGATCCTGTCTGAGAAAGAGCAGCAGGTCAGCAGTGGGAGGGATGGAGTGACTGCAGCAGGGATGGTCCAGCCTGGCTGCTCCGTCAGGTCTCCCAAGGTGATTTAAAAACTACCAGTGTGGTCATGTGATCAGCCTAGGGGCCATCAACAGATGACTAGATAAAGAAAACATCACACACACACACACACACACACACACACACACACACACACACACTGAGTGGTGGTAGTGCACACTTTAATCCCAGCACTCAGGAGGCAGAGGTAGGCAGATCTCTGTGAGTTCAAAGCCAGCCTGGTCTACAAAGCAAGTTCTAAGACACCCAGAGCTGTTACACAGAAAAAACAAGAAACAAATAAATAAAATTATTCTAAACTAAGCCAGACTTAGAAAGCCTAGTGGGGCATTCCTATGGGGATCTCAAAAATACATGAAAGCAAGAAGAAGAACTATGAGGGTATAAGAAAAGCGTGTGTGTGTGTGTGTGTGTGTGTGTGTGTGTGTGTGTGTGTGTGTTAAGTGTGGACAGTAGGGAGGGTGGATACAATCAAAGTACCTTACACACATGTGTGAAAATGTCATAACAAACTTCACTGTTTTGTCCAATTAACACACACTAATAAAGAAGTAAACATTTCCCTGTGTTTAAAAAAAAAAACCCTAGTGTTGGGGCTGGAGACATAGAGGTTAACAGAGGTGAAGAGCATTTGTTGCTCTTGCAGAGAATCCTGGTTCAATTCCCACTGCCACATGACTGCTCACAACCACCACCCGACTCTAGGTTCAGAAGTTCAGATGCCCTCTTCTGGCCTCTGAGGGCACTGCATGCATATGGTATACATACCTATATGTGGGCAGAACTCTCACACACATAAAAAAAAATATTCACCACCACCACCACCACCACCACCACCACCACCACCACCACCACCACCACCACCATCAACAACAACAACAACAACAACAAGCTTCCTGTTTTAATATCCTGGGCCTGGAGGAATCCACTGGGGCAATGGAAACTACTCTGGATTGATAGGAGAGTAGCTTCAGGCCTTAGAAATTCCTCACTGCAGCCCAGAGATGAGATATGGTCTGAACGACAGGGAGAGAGAGGCAAGAAAAGGGAGAGAGGTTTGTGGGTTATTTGGTGATGTGCTGGGAATGTGGCTTCCTCTACAGGCCACTGGCCTAGCCTCTGGGGCCAGGGACCCTTGGGCAAAGTGTAGGAGGGGAGGAGATTTGCGTCGTCGTGAAGACCCAGACAGTCCAGACTGGTACATCCTGACAAGTGACGAGGAACATGAGTTCATTCAGGGAGGATTCCTGAATGTTCTGCAACCGAGGAGCTTGTAACTCCATCCTCCTCCTCTGTACCTGGTGCTAATTCACCAGATGCTGTCCTCAGGGCAGGCTGATGTCACCGGTTCGTCGTCCTGGTGGGGTGGGCTAGGCCTGGGCGCGTAGGGATGCAGGGACAGGCTTGTCTGCCTTTGAAATCAGAGCTGATTGTTTTTAATAATGTCAGATTTAAAAAATTCATTTCTTCTGTTGCAGCTTTGGAAAACATTGCCCAGGCTGGGCAGGTGGGCTGCTCTTGGGGCCCCAGGTGGCTCAGCCCCAAAACATTGGCCTAATCCCCTTTCACTTTCAGGAGCAACAGATACCCGTGAGTCACGTGACAGCGCGTTTCTGTGACTCCCTTCCCTAAAGACTCCCAGGTCGTTCTTCTGGTGGCTAAGCTGGGGCCTGGTTGTGTGGCGGAGGTCACACTGTGAATCTGCTTCCCCTTTTCTTGCTGTCCCAGGGGCTGTCCCCTCTAGCTGGCCTCAGGGCCCAGGCTTTCTTTCCTCACAGGGCTGGTTCTGGGAGACACATAGGTAGAGGAGCAGGCAAGTGTGTGTATGGTCCGTCTGTGACTGTGAGAGGTGAGTCCCATGGCTGGCAAGTATGGCCCCCACACTGGACCAGGATGTCCAGAGGTGGGGTCTTGTTTTAGGGATGACCCTTCTCTTCTCTCACCTGGGCGGATCACTTCTTGTCTTTGGCCTCAGTTTCTCCCATCTGTGGACTCTGGGAACAGCTGGTCTACTCTAGCACCTGCTGGATCTGACCAGGTTTCAGCCAACCCTTAGTCCTAAGATCTAAGGGCGGGGTTCTTTATAAGATGGTTCTGGGCCTACCTT
Organism: Peromyscus aztecus; assembly: GCA_902168405.1. NCBI lineage: Eukaryota > Metazoa > Chordata > Mammalia > Rodentia > Cricetidae > Peromyscus > Peromyscus aztecus. The sequence continues at coordinate 38,454 of CABHPQ010001662.1, forward strand.
GGATAGAGGGCTCTGGCTTTTCTGGAGGAGGAGCAGGCCACAAGGAATGAGCGGGAAGAGCCAGCATTTGTAACACGTCGTCGTATCTACTGAGCACTGCTTGAGAATTCTAGGTACCTGACACACAGACCGCATGCAGAGCTCTGAGATAAGGATCAGAAGTCTTCTGATGCAGATGGGGAAACTGAGGCTTGAATTGGAAATAAAAGACAGGAGGGTGTCCGTGGGAGGGATGTATGTGCCGATGAAGCTCAATCCTGAATTGTAATAGCCACAAGTGGGGCAGTTATAATTTGTGGGCACTGGGTGTTTGCTATGGCCAACTCTCTGATCCGATGACCATCGTCACTTGGCATCACAACTGGATGAAGTTGGCACTATTAGGTCACCATTTACAGATAAGGAGTCTGAGAGTCTGATGGGACCCTTGCTTGAAAACAGAGCAGTGGACCAGTGGCAGGGCTGGAATTCAGGCTCTGGTCTCATTATGTCTGGAGCCTATGGGCAAAGTATGAGGCTAGCTGAACTGGGGAAGACCATTTGGAAAGTGCCAGAGTTTCCAGCACCCATCAGTCGTGGGGTCAGGCTTTAGGGGGATGCCATTGTGTCCTAGAGACTGCTCAAGGGACAGCTGAAGAGGTGGCTGATGTATTTTTTGTCCTACCCCCCAACCCAACCTGACAGCCCCAGGATCAAACCAGAGAGTAGGGGCCGAATCAAGAGTCTATCGGTGCCTAGGCTGCGGCATGGATAAGAAGGAGTTGACCAGGAGGGTGGAAAGAAACCTTGGTAGGGTGGCAAAGGAAGAGTTTTAGAAGGGAACATGGCAGGACACAGGTGCTAAGAAGGGGAAATGTGGAAAATGGGGCAGCTTTGACTGAGGAGGGGGAGGGAAGGCAGTTCAGAGCAGGAGGGAGACAGGAGAGACAGTAACACGAGGATAGTTTACAAAGCTATTTGGAAACATTATTTTATAGGCATATTTATGTATGTACGCATGCATATATGTATTTATTTCTTGAGACAGGGTCTCACTATATAGCTCCAGCTGACCTAAATCTAGCTATGTAGACCAGCCTGGCCTTGAACTCACAGAGATCTACCTGCCTCTGCTTCCTGAGTGCTGGGGTTAAAGTCATATGCCATAATGCCCAGTTTTATAAGCTTATTTAAACACATACACAGATAGACACACAGACCCACAGACACACACACAGACAGACAGACATACAGACAGACACACACACACACACACACACACACAGATGGAGTTATGCCACACAGGGTGATAATGATCCTCCCAAGAGTCATAGACTATCTAACAAAAATCCCTCAGTGAAGCATGGGGAAAACTCCTTAGGTAGCCAAGGGGATTCAAGAGACTCCTAAAACAATAGAGACTATTGCCATTGCACTTGGTTTTCTTCCGGAACTTGAAGATGGGGACTGGTTACTGAAGACACCACACACTTTAGACACAGGACCAGGGGGAACTGAACTGACACGGACCTGGAAGCCACCCTGCAGATCAGATCTTATTGTATCTGAAGGGGCTACCCAAGGAGCCAGAAGAGAAAGCAGTCACTAGTCCTACTATTAACAGTCCTACGATAAAGCCCGTGAACCACAATGACCAGGTTGACTAGACAGCCTCAATTGTGCAGTAGTGGCACTTTTTTTTTTAATTTTATTTTTTTTTGTTTTTCCAGACAGGGTTTCTCTGTGTAGTTCGGTGCCTGTCCTGGATCTTGCTCTGTAGACCAGGCTGGCCTCAAACTCACAGAGATCCACCTGCCTGTGCCTCCTGAGTGTTGGGATTAAAGGCGTGCGCCACTGCCGCCTGGCCATAGTGGCACTTTTATCTTAGGAGTAACCAACAAATGTCTAACTGGACTTAACGCTCATTCAAGGAGGGAATTCATGCCTGGTACTATAAACCTAGGCAATTTTCATGCCTAATGAGGTCATGAACCCTAGAGAAAATCTACTACTGCCATTTCCCTAAACCAATATAATGTCTAACTGTATTCTAAATACTTATCCTTGTATTCACAGAGAAGCGGAGCTACCCCCCCCCCCCAGCAGATGGAGACCATTACAGAAATCTACAACTGGTCCAAATGCAGAGACTGTGGAGCGCCTGGTCCCAATTGCTGCATCTACAAGACACACCCTGCACTGAAGACTCAGGAAGACTTGCAGGAGATGGGGCAGAAAGACTATAAGAGCCAGAGGAAGGGGGATCTTGCTGCGGGATTGTGTCTTCTGCATATGACAGGGAAGCTGCGTCCACGAAATCTCAACAATGTTGTTGCTTAGTAAAACCTGCATAATGACAATATCATTTGACATCTCAACATGGATGGACGACATCGCAGAAGGCCTCACCCTTATAGGAAGAGCTGGAGGCTATAATCAGTGGCTACCGAGATGGGGAGAATCAGTTTTCTCCAGGGACAAGCCCCCTGATTATTCAGTCCCATGTGGTCAGTCCAAAACACATGTACATATGAGCAACACTAAATAGGAGTAGTAAGTTCCTATAAAATTATGTGTATGCATATATACATACATATATATAAATGTAACAATAATAATAAAAGAAGAATTTGAGAGGAAGTGGGGGAGTGAGGGGAGGGGAAAAGTGGGAGAGGGATGAAACTATCGAAAATAATTGAATTTAACAACAGGAAAAGAGGAGTTGGGGGCTGGTGAGATGGCTCAGTGGATAAAGGTTCGTAATGCATAAACTTGGTCACATGACTTTGATCTCTGGAACCCACATGAAGATGGATGGAAAGAACAGACCGTACAAAGCCATCTTCTGACCCCCCATAGGTGCTGTGGCATGTCAGCACAAATGATGCTACTTGTAAAAATAAATAAAAACTTCGAATGAGGAGTTAGAGGTGCTGGTGACATGGCTCAATTGGTAAAATATTTGTGTTATCAGTGTAAAAAGTGGGTCATATGAGTGCTAGCCTGTGACTCCCACACTGCGTGTGTGTGTGTGTGTGTGTGTGTGTGTGTGTGTGTGTGTGTAGGCAGGAGAATACCTGGGGCTCATTGGCCAGCCAGTCATCAGGTTCAGCGAGAGACCCAGTCTCAAAAAATAAAGTGGACAGTAATAGAGGAAGACGCCTGATATTAACCTCTCGCCTGCACACTCACACATACATGTGCCCCCACACGTGGGCATATGCACAGACATGTACCCACATGCACCATATGAACATATGTAAATATCAAAAAAAAATGATTTGATGCCCCCAGATTTCTTTCCGGACTTTCTGATCTTGGAAATGATGGGAAAACAAGGCAGGTGGCCGAGGAAACTTAAGTCGAAAATTACTGAAGTGTGGAAGGGACAGCAGAGTCTGCTGGGTTCTCTTGGGTCCAAGTACAAGGCAGCAGAAGCCATCAGATGGAGAAGGGGCATCAGGATGAAGGAGAGGGCAGGCCAGCTGGGGGCAGGAGGACACACAAGCTAGAGGGAAGATTCCTCGGAGGTGACATGTCCGGAAGAGAAAGCTGGAGCATCAAGATGCCTACCCTGGTGGTGTGGTTCTCACCACGTCTCAGCCTTGGATCCCAGCTGGTGTCATGGTGGTGCCCATTCTCTGTCCTCTACATCCTAATCTGCAATAACTTTCCCATCCTGCCGGCTAAGCAGTTGGACTTAAGACAGCTGTGGAGTGTGGGGAGCAAATCAGACTCCTTGGTACTGCCTTAGTTTGGTTTATTTGGCCCTGTTCTGCTTCACAAAGAATGGAGATAGGTTACCCGCGCCCCCCTTCCCATAGATAGGCTTCTAACTGTACTATCATAAAATGAAAAGCAGCAAGATAAAAGATTGCTGGGCAACAGGAAAAGATAGTCAAGGAAGAGTAAATCATAGGAAATTTAGTATACATCATGATAGGACACAGCTGACAATAAGCAATAGTTTTATTTTTTTACATTTAAAACATTTATTTGTATGTGTGGTGGGGGTGGGCATGCACATGTCACAGTATATAGGTGGAGGTCAGAGGTCAATTTGTAGGAGTTAGTTCTCTCCTTCCACCATGTTGGTCCTAAGCATCAAACCCAGGTCCTCAGGTTTGGCGGCAAGCGCCTTTATCCACTGAGCAATCTTGCCAGCCCTGATCATTGTAAGAGTCAAGTTGCTACAATCTCGAATCAATTGAGAAGAGACGCTCAATGAAGGACTGTCTAGATTAGGTTAGCCTGTGGGTACGTTGATGGGGGATTATCTTGATTGTATTGATTGAGGTGGAAAGACCTGCCCACTGTGGGTGGTACCATTCCCTCCTTAGGGTATCCTGAACTGGGTAAAATGGAGAGGGCAAGCTGAGCAATAGCTAGCTTGCTTTAATTCATTGCTCTCTGCTCTTGACTGTGGATGTCACGTGACTGTTTGCTTCACGTTCCTGCAACCTTGACTTCCCCACAATGATAGCCTGTGACCTGGATGTGTGATAAGCTCTCTCCTCTCCCTTAAGTTGCTTTTGTCAGAGTGTTCTATCACAGCCACTGGAAATAAAGCTAAGACAATAGCAGAGACACCAGTTGTCATTTACGGGGCATCTATTATGTACCAGGCACACGGAATCCTTGTTTCATATTCTCTCATCTCCTCTTGCCAGCTCATCTCCACGAGCCTTGGTGAATCTCTATGGTCCAGGTGGTAACGGTGCCCATTTCACAGACCAGCTTCACAGGATTTCCTTAGGCCTCTGTGTCTTGTCAATAGGGAAGTGTATTAGTTTTTATTTTTTATTTTTTATCATTGCTGCGGGAAAACACCTGACCAAAGCTGTTTAAAGAAGGATTGTTTTTTAGTCTCACAGATCATGTGGACAGTTCCTTGTGTGGCTGGTCACATCGCTCCCTCAGTCAGAAAGCAGAGAGAAGTGAAGACTGGCACATAACTCGCTTTCTCCTTTTTACGCAGTCTGAGATCCCAGCCCAAGAACTGACGCAGCCCAAATTTATGGCAGATGTCCAGAAACTTGTTTCCATGGTGATTGTAAATCCCATCTAGTTTACAGTCAAGACCACATGGGAAGCTTGCAATGGAACCAGCATTTAACCACCAAGTCCTGCATGGTTAGAATGTGCACGGCCCATCAGGTCAAAGCAGACTACTTGCTCCCTGTGTGAGTTAACTTTCTCATTGTGGTGACAATACATTGGACAGAAGTGACTTGAAGAAAGGAAGGAAGAAAGACTTATTTTGGCTCACAGTTCATAGGGTACAGTCCACCCTGGTGGGGGAAGGCATTGCTGGCTAGAGAGACACATCTTGGTGGATCAGGGAGGCAGAGACAGAACCCAAAGCAGCACCAGGCTATATCCTTAAATGTAACAGGAATTGTTAGAAGGTCTTATGAATAAAAACAAACCCGGAACCAGGTACTGGGGTCAACGCTGGAAGATCAGAGAAGCAGAACAAGCCACAGCCCCCTCGCCTTGCCAGTTCCTCAGCTGATCCTGTTTCCTCAGACTGGAAGCGTCTGAGTCCTCATCCAGAATGGATGTCAGCTGAACTGCTGCTCAAAAGCCTAAAAGCTTAACCAGCTCTAGTTCCTGGTCCTCACGCCTTATATACCTTTCTGCCATCACTTCCTGAGATTAAAGGCTCTTGTTACCAGGCTTGGCTGTTTCCAGTGTGGCTTTGAACTCACAGAGATTGGATCTCTGTCTCTGGAATGCTAGGATTAAAGGTGTGTGTGCCACCATTTTCTGGCCTCTATATCTAGTGGCTGTTCTGTTCTCTGACCCCAGATAAGTTTATTAGGGTGCACAATATTTTGGGGAACACAATATCACCATACTTAAAGGCCCACCCCTAGTGACCTACATCTGCGAGCTAGGTCTCACATCCCAGGGTGCCACAACCTCTCCAAATGGCATAACCACCTGGAGAGAAGTGCTGTGGGATGTTCTGTATGGCAAATGTGTTGCTAATAAAACACTGATTGGCCAGTGGCTAGGCAGGAAGTATAGGCGGGACTAACAGAGAGAATAAAAAGAACAGGAAGGCGGAGGGAGTCTCTGCCAGCCACCGCCAGGACAAGCAGCATGTAAAGATGCCGGTAAGCCATGAGCCATGTGGCAAGGTATAGATTTATAGAAATGGATTAATTTAAGATATAAGGACAATTAGCAAGAAGCCTGCCACGGCCATGCAGTTTGTAAGCAATAGAAGTCTCTGTGTTTACTTGGTTGGGTCTGAGCGGCTGTGGGACTGGCAGGTGAAAGAAATTTATCCTGACCATGGGCCAGGAAGGAAAACTCTAGCAACAGAGAAGTACACAAACAAACGAGCCTGTGGGGGTCATTAGAATCTCGATGCTCTCTTTGACACCAAGGTCTCAGGAGATTCCATATAGATCTTCCAGAATGACATGGAATGAGGGAATGAGCAGCAGGGACACTAGTTAACCCCCCATTCCTAGGATGGGTTTTGGGGGTGAACTCTCTGGAGGGAGGAGACAGTGGACCTGCTAGAAGTCGCACGGCCTTTAGTGGCTGTGGGACAATGTGTCCTTCTGCTGACACATGGAGGGTGATGTGAGAATCTGAGGCCTCTGGGAAGCTTCCTCTTCCCCTCTTCCCTCCCTCCCTTCCCTCTTCCCATGCTCGCTTCCACTCTTCCTTAACCACTTTCCTTCACTTTCTTTTCCTTTCTCTCTCCCCCTTTCATGTTTTCCATCCTTCCAAATGGAGAAAATAATTGAATTCATGGGCCGCCTTTTATTTTTTAGATTAAAACAAAATAGGTCTATCAAAGTCCCACAAGGGGACAAAAGTGAGTTAGTCAGACAGATTAACCTATTCAAGAGGGGGTGCTAGCAAGGTAAATGACATGGATTTTAGGACAAAAGCCTCCCTCCTGGCATTTCTGAGAGGTAGCACACACCAGTGGCCCCTGAGTAGTCATGGGAAAGTCAAACTATGGGCCAAGCCATAGTTGGTAGGCCATGTGTGGACTGCAGGCTGGGTGGCTCATCATGGGCTTGCATTTTTTTTTTGGGGTAGAATTCATTCAATGACTTGGTGCTGAGTCCCTGGGAGTGCTCACCCAAGCCAGCTGTTTGAAAAGTGAGAAGCCAGCCAGGGCCTGTTGGCTGCCTCAGTCTCTCTTCTCCCCAAGGGAGCAGGTTCTGACTTTAAAGAACCCCTGTCTGCCCTGGCTGCCCACTGTTTGCTGTGGGGCCTGTGACAATGATGGTGGCCAGCTGCCAAGGGCCCAGGCTCCAGCCCAGGCAACTCCTTTGCTCCCACCTGCTGCTCCGAGTCCACTCCCTGGCTCTGTGCCCAGTGATTCTCCAGCACGGAGACCCGAGATGTGGGCCTCAGAGTCAGGGAGAGCCCATTTAGGGCCAGTGTCTCAGAGGTTAGCTCTGCAACCCGAGGCAAGCCACACCACTTTCCCAGTGTCTTTGGGAGAAGGAGATGTGACGAGCGCACCTCCCAGAGCTACTGAGCAGCCCTAGGGCTCTGAGCAGAGTGGCTTATAGGGAGTGCTCACTAAGTGCTGAGTGCCTCTCTTTGTAGTGAGAGATTTGGATTCCATCTCTGGGATGACCTAGCAAACGCTCTTCATATTACTGTGTGTTCTGTACTTGGGTACGTATGTGGTGCACACATATGAGTGTGCAGGTGCATGTGGGTATGTGCACACATGCAGAGGCCAGAACAGGACTTTGGGTGTCTTCCTCTGTTGCTCTTCCTTTTACTGCCTTGAGATACAGTTTCTCACTGAACCTGAAGCGGACCCTTGCAGCTGGACTGGCTGGGCAGTGAACTCTCTGTTTGGAAAATCCATCTGCCTCTGCATCCTCTAACGCAGGGCTTCCAGGCACACAGAGCTATGCCCAGCTTTTTACCTGCATGCTGGGGTTTCAAACTTAGGCCCTCATGTTTGTGGAGCAAGATTTCTTACTCATATAACCATCTCCCCAGCCCCTTTATGCCTTTTCAAAGCTGCAACCTCATCCGCACATCTTCTTGAGGCAGGACCGCACTCCCAGCATGTAGATAGGGCGACTGAAGGAAGCTAGGAGAAATGAGGAGCCACCAAACCATACCAGCCAGGGAGCAGCAAAGGCTGGCTTCGAACCCAGTGCCCCCGGATTTTGAATCCCAGTTCCGGAAAGCCACTGGGGCGGCCTCTTTGATCTCCCCAAGCTGCTGTCCAACAGTGTGCCAAGGGGAGGGCGGAGGAGCTGCTCCCCGGGCCAGCCCCTCCTCGCCCGCCCGCCTCCCAGGACCGGCTGGCGGCCAGCGGGAGGCATTCCAGAGGCTGCCTGCCTGTGCTCACGCCTGAGGAATGTCTTGCGAAGTCGCGCCTAAGCCCTTTGTATCTGACTCATCATCTCTCCGTCTCCAGGAGTGTCAGAGAAGAGCTCCCTTAATCCCTCCTGTCCTCGGTCCCAGGCTTTCATTTGTCAAACTAAAAATATTCCCTCCAGGAACCTCCTTTAGCCAGGGGCTGAAGGAGGTACAAGTGGATGGTATTTCAGCGTCACTTCCTGACAGCGCCTCCGTATTGTTCCCTGGGCCAGAGGCGGCGGCAGGCAGCGAGGGGGCCTCTGTCATGTTTGGGCCACAGCCAGCAGTCCACCTTCTCTCCTGTAAGCACCTTCCTTTTCCATCTGGGGAGGGAAGCTGAGATGGCCCATCAGCTTGACAGGCAGCCTTGTCCCTGGTCCCTTGGGGCTGCCTCGTGATCCGTGCCAGGTGAGGATTCTAGAATGCCAAGTTCATTTCCTTTGCCGCCGGAGGGGAGGGTGGGCTGGCACGGTTCGTACTTGTCTGTGAGGCTGGTTTAAGCACTGATAAAGAGGTGGAGAGTTTGGAGGTAGAGGGAAAAGGAGTAAATGCAGCCGTCCTGGTGTCTTAGGTGAGATAGATGGACATGGGCTCGCTGCGTGGGTAGCTGGTGAGGCTAGCCATCCTTTTCTTTCCTCACCCTGTTATACTTCTGGCAGAACCACACTCCTCAGGGCGGATCCTGTGTGTCTAACACATTTAACCTGGTCAGAAATCTTGGCTCAGAGCGATGAAGTCACCTCCCTAGGACACCATGGGTTCCCCCTGGCTGTCACTTACAGCTCAGATGTGCGGGTCCTGGTTCCACCATCACAAGCCATGTGAGTTCCAGTAAGGTACCTCATCTCTTAGCCTCAGTTTCTTTATTTTTTTCTTCACCAGTGGATAGTACCTGCTATCCCAGGCTCTCATGAATATATAAAGTGAATTACATGCTGCTTACATGTAATTACATGATTGGGGACCTGATCTAAACTATCCCAATCACCACCCTCCCTCATCAACAAAGACAACCAAGACTGCAAAGACTCAACAGTAAAGACTACTACCCCCTTGGAATCAGGAGCCCTGGCTTCACGTTCAGCAGCCTTTATGTGAGCTATGTGGCTTGAGGCAAATCCCCCAACAGGAGCAAGTCACATGAGCTGATTTGTGACCTGCAGAGTTTGGATCTGCTTTCCTCGTCTTGGATCTAAAAATCTGTGACTGTGGACACACTTAGTACTAGATGTCAACGGAAAGTTTCTTTCTTGTGTGTTATTTATTTATTTATTTTTTCTGAACAAAGAAAGGAGGTTTATTTGACTCACAGTTTTGGAGGTACAAGGTCAAGGGTGACATCTGGTGACAGCCTTCTCACTGGCAGAATCCCAAGGTGGCACACACCCTCACATGGCGAGAAACAGGGAGTACATATGGGTCTCATTCTTCTAAAGGACACAACTGTGACTTAACTGCTTGCTATGGACTGAATTGTGCCTCCCACCACAAATTCACAGACTGAAGCCCTGACCTCCAATCTGACTGAATCTGAACATAAGGACTTCAGGAAGTGACCCAGGTTAAATAAGGATGGGGTCCCGATCCAACGGGGAAAATGAGTCAGAGGACTGTCTCCTCCCCAGGTGAGGAGGCAGTATGTGCAAGCTGGGAAGAAACTGAACTCTAATAGGCCTTGACCTTGGATCTTCAACCTCCAGCTTGGTGGCAAGTAGATGCGTGGTGCGTCAACTGCTCACTCTGTGGTGTTTTGTTATGGCAGCCAGTGCCGGATGAATACCTGTTGCAGGAAGCACACTGCCAACCCTTGACAGTGCTCCCAGAGCTAAGGAGCAATGGCAGCTTCTGCAAGAGGAGGGAGAAGTTACCCACACTGCACACTTTGCAGCCAGGGACCATGAACTGAAGCAACTCCATTTTGTGTGGTGGACAGACGTTAACCCAGGATCTGGAGGAAAACAAGCTGAGTTTGAACATGAGCCAGTGTGTGACTGTAGGTAAATTACTGGACCTCACCTGTCAAACGTGCCACTGTGGTCACTGCATATTGGAAGAGTGAGGTAGGCTGTGGGGCACACGCTGGGCAGTGCCCAGATAAGGCACTGGATAAATGCTAACCGCAGTAATATATTTCCAATATCATTTATCCACATATCCATAGTTATTACTAGTATTAATAATTTAACCCACACAACTCATTTCACCTAGTGGAGCTAAAAAAAGAAAGCTGTGTTTATCCTGACTTACCCTCTTTTTTTTTTTTTTTTTTTTTTTAAATCAGAAATTCCCCTCTGTCCCCAAATGCGTGTTCGCATGATTTCCAGTCTACTGGGGAGTCCTATCGATGCAGGTGTGCTTGCCACATTGGGTGCTAGAGCAAGGTGAACCCAGAGACAACCTCAGTTCTGGAATTTGTGGTGGTTACAGCCTCCACTTTGCTCCCATTTGAGTTCCTGCTGGGGAGACCTGTCATGCCATTTGTGTTCAAGTGACCCCATTTCTCAGGTGTTGGAATGACTTAAATAAAGATCAGCGATCTGGGGTTGTGTAGATAATTTAGTGGTTAAGAGCACTTGCTGCTCTTCCAGAGGCTCCAGGTTCGATTCCTAACAGCATACATACAGGAGGCAAACCACCACTGTCTGTAACCTCAGTCCCAGGGGACCTGATACCCTCTACTGGCCTAGGGGGGCACTGCATACGTAGGTACGTGTAGGCAAAACATCTAGACACATTAAAAAAAAAAGTAGTCTAACAGCTTTCAACAAATGGTCTAAGAATAATTGGCTCCCTACATCAGCAAGGAATATAAACATGGAATGTATACTCTCCACACACGTTAACTACAAAAGGGCCATAGATTTCATAATGAAACACAAAGCTGCAAATTGTCTGAATGATAACATAGAAGAAAATCTTGCGACTTTGATGATTTTTTAAATACAGCACAAAGGCATTGTCTATGAAAGTTAAGGGGTAAGCTGGTTTTCATTAAATGAGAAACTTGTGATTTGTGAAAGACAATGTCCAGAGGAGGAAGAAGACAAGTCACAGACGGCATGGAAGTGTTTGCAGAAGCCACGTCATCAGACCATCATCCAAAATACACAGAGAACTCTTAAACTCAGCAGTAAGAAAACAAACAACCTGCTTCAAAAAAATGGGCCAAAGACTTTAACAGAAGCCTCAGCAAAGAAGTGCACAGATGGCTAACAGGGATGGGAAATGTTCTCCGTCAGCTGCTCTTAGGTAGGAAATGCCAATGAGTCTGGCAGTGAGCCACTACCACATACCTGTTAGAATGACCCACATTCAGAACACTGACACCACCAAATGGTAATTAGGATGTGGAGCAACAGGAATGCCCATCCACGACTGGTGGAGACACAAAGTGGCAGAAGCCACATTGGACTAGAGCATGGCTTTTTTTGGGGGGGGCAGGAATCAAACAGATTTGTCAGAGTTCTCTACAGGGACAGAACTGATAAAAGGGGGAAAAAGAAGCTATTGAACCAGCCTATGTCAAAATAGTAACAACAGCTGTTTCACCCGTGAGGGGCTAAGAACCCAGTAGTTGCTAAGCCAGGTGCCTTAGCAGGCCCAGTTGGTGTTGAAGACCTGGAGGGTTCCTGGAGAGCCACTGGTCCTCAGTCAACTTTGGAAGCCTGAAAACACTGGTCAATAGCACCAAAGGAAGACGCAGCAGGGTAAATTAGGTAGGAAGCCAAAGGGAAGGTCAAGCGAGCAAAAGGTGAATGCTTTTCCTTCTGTGATCTTTTTTGATCTGGGCTGCTATCAGGAGATGCCGCCACATTTAGGGTGGGTATTCTCACATCAATTAAGACAATCAAACAAATCCTCAAGTGAGGCTCCCTGCTCAGGTGATTCTAAATTGTGGTAAGTTGACCTGTAAAACCAACCATGTGATGCTTTTACCATGTGATCCAGAAATCACATTCTTTGGTATTTACCAAAGGAGTTGAAGATTTCTCTCTCTCTCTCTTTCTTTCTCTCTCTCTCTCTCCACAACAAAATGCCTGAGCACAATTGTAAGACATCAGCTTTATTTTTGATTTCTCAGACTTGGAAGTAATCAAATTTCCTTCAGAAGGTGAGAAGATAAATATACCATAGCCTGGGCCCCTGAATAAATTATTTAGGACCTTCCAGAAATGCACGGTGGAGATATGGTAGGTCAAGGAGTCACCTAAAACACATATTCCTGAGAGAAAAACAGATACTGAGTGATTCTGGCCACATGGCATTCTGGGAAAAACAAGACTGTAGAGAACTCAATAGTAAGGAAATAAGTGAACGGTAGGGTGAGCAGTGAGTGAAGGAGGAAGAGGTATCATAG
>CABHPQ010001663.1:0-39487 GCA_902168405.1 Peromyscus aztecus
CCCTGACATTAACCCACATACCTATGAACACCTGATTTTTGACAAAGGAGCCAAAACTGTATAATGGAAAAAAGAAAGTATCTTCAACAAATGGTGCTGGCATAACTGGATGTCAACATGTAGAAGATTGCAAATAGATCCATATCTATCACCATGTACAAAACTCAAGTCAAGTGGATCAAAGACTTCAATATAAAACCAGTTATACTGAATATGATAGACAAAGTAGGAAGTAGTCTTGAATGCATTGGCACAGGAGACTACTTCCTAAATATAAGACCAGTAGCATAGACACTGAGAGCAACAATTAATAGATGGGACCTCCTGAAACTGAGAAGCTTCTGTAAGGCAAAGGACACAGTAAATAAGACAAAACAACAGCCTACAGAATGGGAAAAGATCTTTACCAACCCTACATTAGACAGAGGGCCGATCTCCAAAATATATAAAGAATCCAAGAAACTAGACATCAAAATAACAAACAATCTAATTAAAAAATGGACTACAGAGCTAAACAGAGAATTCTCAACAGAAGAATCTCAAATGGCCAAAAGACATTCAAGGAATTGCTCAACATCCTTAGTCATCAGGGAAATGCAAATCAAAACGACTCTAAGATACCATCTTACACCTGTCAGAATGACTAAGATCAAAAACACTGAAGACAGCTTTTGTTGGATGTGGAGCAAGGGGAACACTCCTCCACTGTTGGTGGGAGTGCAAACTTGTACAGCCACTTTGGAAATCAGTAAGAAGTTTTCTCAGAAAAATTGGAATCAATCTTCCTCAAGACCCAGCTATACCACTCTTGGGCATATAACCAAGGAATGTTCAATCATACCACAAGGACACATGCTCAACTATGTTCATAGCAGCATTATTCGTAATAGCCAGAACCTGGAAACAACCTAGATGCCCCTCAACTGAAGAATGGATTAAGAAAATGTGGTACATATACACAATGGAGTACTACTCAGCAGAGAAAAACAATGGCATCATGAAATTTGCAGGCAAATGGATAGAATTAGAAAATATCATCCTGAGTGAGGTAACCCAGACTCAGAAGGACAAACATGGTATGTACTCACTCATAAGTAGACACTAGATGTAAAGCAATGGATAACCAGACTACAACCCACAGCTACAGAGAAGCTAGCTAACAAGGAAGACCCAAAGAGGGATGCATAGATCACCCTGGGAAGGGGAAATAGATGAGACCTCCATGAGTAAACTGGGGGTGAGGGTGGGACAATGGAGGGTGGAGGAAGGGGGATGAGAACATAAGGGAATGGGATGGTCGAGCTGGAACAGGGATGGAGTGGGAGAGCAATGAAAGAGATACCATGATAGAGGGAGATATAGGGATAGGGAGAAAACAGATACTAGAGAAGTTCCTAGGAATCCCCAAGGATGACCCCAGCTTAGACTACTAGCAATAGTGGAGAGTGTGCCTGAACTGGTTTACCCCAGTAATCAGATCAGTGAATACCCTAACTGTCATCATAGAGCCTTTCTCCAGTGACTGATGGAGGCAGATGCAGAGATCCACAGCCAAACACCAGGCCGAGCTCCAGGAGTCCAGTTGAAAAGAGAGAAGAGGGATTCTATGAGCAAGGGCATCAAGATCATCATGGGGAAACCTACAGAGACAACCAAACCAAACTAGTGGGAACTCATGAAATTTAGATCAACAGCTGTGGAGCCTGCATGGGATTGGACTAGGCCCTCTGTATAGCGAGACAGTTGTATAGCTTGATCTGCTTAAGGGGCCCCTGGCAGTAGGATCAAAATCCATCCCTGGTGCACGAGGAGGCTTTTTGGAGCCCACTACCTATGGTGGGACACCTCGCACAGCCTTGAGTCAGGGGGAGGGGCTTGTACCTGCCTCTACTAAATGTACCAGACTCTGCTGACTCCCCATGGGAGGCCTTACCTTCTTGTAGGAGGGAATGGAGGGGGGTGTTGTGGGGGGAAGGCTGGGGGGGGCAGGAGGAAGGAAGAGGGGGATCTTTGAATGGTATGTAAAATGAATAAAAAAAATTCTTAATAAAAGAAAAAAATGAAGAAAGAGTTGTCTCTTCAAACGGGAAGACATTTCCTTAGGGAATGCAAGAGTTCTTGTTATGAGACTCTGACCTTAGTAAACAGTAGGGCAGAAAGCTCAAAGAATCAATGCAATGTTATTCTGGAAGAAAAGGCCTGGCCTTTTAATTTACTGCAATTTAGGAGTGCCCCTAAAAATCCCCAAATGTTCAATTCTGGCTCCTTTTCATTAAAAAAAAAAAAGGACTGCTTCAAAATACGTAACACTGGGTAACATTCCTGGAGGATGCTTTTGTCAAGGTAAGACTGAAGAGTAAGGACCAGGTCTCTTCGCAAACTTGGCAAGTCAGCCAAAGTGCTAACTGGGCAGAAGCAACTGTGCACAGTAATTTCATTTTCTTGTATGCCAGACAGCAAAGGAAGGAAGAGCAGCATTTCATTTCTCGAATTCTCTGCCCCTCTCAAGATTCCGTTACCCTAGTTTTAGCCAAACTCACTAACAGGTATATTTTATCAGAAAATTCCTTAAAGAGCCCTCAGCCGGCTTATCTCGGTTACCTTCTACTAACCTCCCTCTTCAACTTGACAAAGAGCAGATAAATACCTGCTCACACTGTCAGCCTGTCTACAGACGCTGCACACGCCCGCCTGAGAAGCCATCCTGAAATGGAAGTCGCTATCTGATGGAGAAGCTGCTGCCTGACTGACTCTCTGGAGCTTGACTTCTCTCTCCCACTGAAAATTGTCCGGATCCACGTCTTTCGCATACAAACTCTAAAAGCTCTAGCACTCTGGGGAGCACATACACTAATTGCTTCAGGGAATGGGGGAAAAAAAACCATACTAAACAGAATCCTTGTCTTCAAGGAAAATCAGTCGCCTCCCTCCCTAGAATGTCAACTCCAAGAAGGCACGGACTTCCTGGGTGCCATTTTCCCTCTGCGTCGCTGGCGCTTAGACCAGCATTTGGAAAACAGAAAGTGATCAAAATACCTGACAGCAAAGGAAGAGACCGATAAGCGTGGAGAGAGCCGGCACACCTTAGCACTAACAGCCTGTGCTTCATTCCCCTGATGTATGAGTTCGAGACCAAGATCAGGTAAAAAGAACAGAGTGGGGTGAAGCAGTCAGGGTGGAGAGAGGGAATGGGTCATTGAGCCATTGAGAACAAGAGATTTCGGAGGACGAATAGGGGATGAGATTGACAAAGATCTGAGCTCAGAATGACAAAGGCTGCTGGGAATGATAAGATGCTACGGCCTGGGTGGTATCCTCTGAAGCCTGTGTGCTAAGGTTTGGTCCCCACCACGGTACAGTTGGTGGGGCCTGTGGGGAGTAGGGTCTAGCAAGAGGCCTTAGGTCACTGAGGCATGCCTTTGAGGCAAAGTGTGGGACCCTGGATCTCCCTCTTTTTCTTCTTCCTGACCACGAGGTGAGCAGTGTGCGCTGCAATATGCTTTCGGCCATCGCCAACCCTCAGGGACCCAAAGCAATGTAACCGCTCAGTGTTGGATGGACCCTCCCAAAAGATACACCAAGGGGAAACCTTTTTCTCTGTATAAGTTAAACGTCTCGGGTCTTTTGTGATAGTGACAGAAAACAAACCCAGGAGGTGTGGGCACCTGAAGGAGAAGGCAGAAGCTGGGGAAGAGTGAGTGAGATGGGGAGAGTCAGGGCAGAGGCTCAGAAAAGGTAACAACTGGATCCTAATTTAACCTCTAAAGGAAACAGACTAGAAGGCAGCCAGGAATCTTGGAGAGTAACGGCGATGGGTCAACCACGGGCTGGCCCTGGTGTACCCACCCCCACCGCACCCCCTGCCCCGCACAGGTAAAAAAATTAAGGGCTTCCAAAACCCCTAACAAGTTGGACAGTTTACAAATCGGTGTGGTTAAATGGAGAATAATAAAAGCCACTGCTTAAATTCAGTCACAACTTTCAAACAAATACAAACGGTTGTTTTTCTGAAGTGAAATTTACTCTTACCACCATGGCAGGGCTAGTTTAATATCTTTAAAAGTGTAACTGTTAACTAACGTTAGCCAGAGAGTGATGCTATTCACCGACTCTGGAAGACCCAGAAATGCACAGATGTCAAAAGCTCCAAGTGGTTCTTTGTTCGAGTCACAGTTTTGAAGACAGCTCCAGATAAACCCAACAATTGAGCTGCTGTAAATAGCCTTCCTCTTTCATAAATTTCTCCCTATATTTAGAAGTACAGTTCCTTTGTTCACAAACTACTCGCAACTGCTCCATATTTAGATTCCCAAAGGCGTACCTTGGACTCACTGGATAAATGAATGAATAGCTGCATGGATGGATGAACAGGAGAGCTATCAGACGGCTTTGTTGAGATCCTGGAGATGAGACGTACAGAATGCTTCATGTATGTGGATCCCTGACTGGCCAGCGTTAATGTTTCCCCTGACTTTCGTATTTAACACAGCGAGACTGGATTAAAATGTATCAGAGGAAGCAAGATGGTTTGGTATATATAACAACTGTTCTCCTACCCCAACGCCCCCAGCCCCCACCCCGAGTCTCTGAGGTGTCTCTGAGTTCCTCTGGCTGTCTGTCCAGGACCGGCTGAGTAGCCCTGGAATTCACTCTGTACACCAGGCTGGCCTCAAACTCAGAGATCTGCCTGCCTCTGACTCCTAAGTGCTGGGATTAAGGGTGTGCGCCACCACCGCCCAGCTACATTACAATTCATAACAGTCGCAAGATAACGGTTATGAAGCAGCGAGGAAAATAAATTCTATGGTTGGGGGTCACCACAACATGAGGAACTGTATTACAGGTTGAGAACCACTGCTGTAAAGTCAGGTATACTAATTCACACTCCTAAAGAGGGGCTTCAGAGTCCATAGAGCCCTGGTCTGCCCCTGTGTCAGAGACAGAAGTGACAGTTAAATGCTGTCAGCTCTCTGATACAGTGACAGCATACTATCATGAAGACAGTATCTTTATATAAAGATAGAAACAGACTATCATAAAGAGGAAGGACTTTGGTTCATTGCTTTGTCTGTCCATGGCCAGTTGGCCATTGCTTTTGGAAGCTGTGGTGAGGTATTCTCTAGTGGTGGGGTGTGCAGTAGTGGAAGCAATTCGTCAGGAAAGCGGGAGGGGTAGGGTGGATCTGAATCCTACCTAATACCTCCTCTAAGGGCACACCTCCACAGACTGCATTTCTTGGCCACACCTCTTAAAGGTTCTGACAGCCTTCCAACAGTACCACAGACCGGGCCCAAGCCTTTGTCAGATGGGCCGCTGAAGGACACTTATTCAAACCACGGTATTTACTAAGGACACTGAGTGGGGGACGCAAAGTACGGGATGCCAGTCAAATTTCTGGGCGGCTTCTCACTCCTTTCAAAAAGCCCTGTTTCGTAGGCTCACGGTTCTCATATCACGACTCCCCTTTCAGCTTTTACATCTCCTGTGCAAATGAAGTCACAAGAGACATTCAGCTGTTACAAACTTCATGTCAAGCTTTGAAGTGCTTTTTAATAGCAGAAATATTTGGCTCACGTGTGGGCTTTGTAGCTATGGTAAATACCTCTTAGTTATCTGTCGCTACTGTTATTCCACACCTCCAATTTGGAGGAGAAATTCTGCATATGCATTGAGGCACTAGAAAAGAATATTGAACTATATCTGAGCTCTTTTGTGAATGGTTTCCTTTTATTTCTTCTCTCACGGAACTAATACTTTCACCCGCATTGTGCTGGTTATGGGTGGGAAAGCAGTGGGCAGAAAAAAGAAGGCTGATACTGTGGCAGTAGCTGGTGGCTTCACGTCTTAAGCTGCTGGAAGTTAAGTGGTCAAGCAGCTCCCTACTATAAGATCACACTTATTGAGTTATTCACCTGCCCTCCTCCACCCCACCCCTCTGTGCGCGTGCGTGTGTGCGTGTGTGTGTGTGTGTGTGTGTGTGTGTGTGTGTGTGTGTGTGTGTGTTGGGGTGTGTGTATGAGTGTATACATGTAGAAACTACAGGTCAATGTTGAGTGTCTTCCTCAATCACCTATCTACCTTATTTTATGAGACAGAATCTCTTACTGAGCCTGAGGCTCGCCTGATTGGCTAGACTGGCTAGCCATCCAGACCCAAGGACATTCCTGTCCCCACCTCCCCAGTGCTAGGGTGACAGGCACATACCATGGAGCCATCTTCGTTTATTTGTTTTAACATGGGTGCTAGGAATTTGAACTCAGGTCCTAAAGCTTGCACAACAAGCCCTTTACCAACTGAGCCATCTCTCAGCCCCTCCCTGCATCCTGCGATGCTTTAGAAGACTTTGGATAAAATGCTCTTAGTTTTTACAAAAGAGGAAACTGACCCCAATTAGTCTGTGATAAAGGCAGAAAAGGAAAAACAACATCAACAAAAACAAAAACAAGCTTCTCATTAGGGAATTCCGTATGATTATTGAAACACAGTCTGCATGTCTTAATGTCCCGTCATGTATCAGAAGAATACATTTAGAAATAGCATTTTTGAGAGCAGACACATTTGAACAAAGGCCACGCACTGAGCATTTGGGATCTGCCCTGTGCTGAACAGCAACATCTTACTTCTTTATGTCATTTAATTATTTTATGAAGAGATAACAGAAAATTCTATTGCATGTCCCAAGTTAAACACAGCGTTTTTATTCCTTAAAATGCAACATTTGAGAAGTCTAGATATGTTTATTAATTAGTGATTATTAACACTCAGTAAACAACATTATGTCTTGTAAAAACACAATCTCACTGCACAGCGTGAAGCTGAAGTCTATTATTCCCTGATTCCATATGCTGAAATACACTCAAATGGTCCCAAATGACCTTAAGCATTAAATAAATGTAAATGAGAACAACATAGAAAATGCACTTTTGATTGATAACTAAAAGACCAGGTTGAAAAGCATGTCCCCAGATGAAGTCCCTTCCAGAAGGAGATGGCTGTGTGAGCCATGGAGGAAGGGCTCTGCTAAGTCTCCCTCCCGAGTGTTGAGATTACAGATCCATGCCACCGTGCTCAGCATCACTTTGGTTTTTATCCATTGTGTCTGTTCATCCAACTGTTTTTCTCAAACTACACAGTCAGGGTAGGCAAGCGTCCTCTATATAGAGAAAACTTAAAACACCCAAGGATGCCAGAGTAATAGTGAAAGATAAAATAATTCCAAATGGAACTGCTACTATAACAAAACCTGTAGCAAGATGTACAAAGGGAAAAATGCACAGATACAGCCATTTCACGTGTACCCGATGGGTGATATTCTCCTTCTAGGTCAACTGGCCACAGGGCAGGGCATCACACAACACACACTGGTTCTGCTAGGGGAAAGCAGTTCTTCTAGCCTGGAAAAGGATGAATAAAACCGAAAGGGGCGGGACTCCTGGGCTGATAAAACCATCAATAGATCAAGATGTCTTCCCACTACTGATGCCCTGGGCCAGATGCTTCTTATTGCTGTGTTTTGAAAGCTGACTATGAATGATCTCCACCATTAGACATCAGGACCAGTAGAAACCAGTAGCGACATTGTCTGTTCTGACCCCAAGTCATGACAAAAATAATAATTCAAAAAAAAAATGTTCCCAGGGACTGCCAGAATCTCCTAGGGGTGCAAGACTGCCCATGCTGGGGGCCACTGGAATAAAGCCATTTAAGAAGGCCCCAAGCTGGACTTTTCTCAACCTCACACTGCATAATCTTGGCCACCAACTGAGCTGGAAAGATGGCTCAGTGGTTAAGAGCACTGGCTTGGTCTCTAAAGGACTGGGGTTCAATCCCAGCACCCACATGGCAGCTCACAACTGTCTCAAACTCCAGTTCTGGAGGATCCTACACCCTCACACAGACATACACGCAGGCAAAATATCCATGTACATAAAAAATAAAATGAAAACAAAACTCTCCTGAGCTACAAAGTGAGCCTAACTCAGCGGATAACACATTATTTGAGTGTTCTATAACATATGTAGTCTTAGTGTTCTCATTTGTTGAACGGAGTGTCTGCCTGACTCATGGGAGGCTCACACGAGTCAGTGAGATGGTACACGTGACATGGTTAGAGCAGTGCCAGGCACACAGTAAGTGCTCAGTTAACACTATCTGTTCTATACACACACACACACACACATACACACACACACACACACACACACACACACACATATATATATATATATATATATTGTATTCATGCATAGCATCAAGAAAGTAGTCTCCACTGAGATGTTTTAATTCAGACAGGATGCAGAAAGGTATCTTACCAGCTTGATATTTTCTGAGCCTTAAACACTCCCGTCTTCTGATTGCTTGCGATGATGCTGTCCACATCTACAGGGCACAGTTAAGAAAACTTCCGCAGTGACTATCACCTGACTGAAAAAGAACTTATAAACACGCTGGCTTCTTATCACAATGGGATCCACACAAGAAAAAGAAAGGAGCGGTCAGTGCTGTGCCACGAAATGCTGACTCACCACTGGCAAGATCTTTTCACTCCCCAGCTTGCAATTTTACCACCCATGGAAGGACCATCTAGTAAGCATCATGGCAGGGCCCAGAGGAGAGGTACTGGAGGCCACTGCTGGAGAACATGAGCTGCTACGTCACTTCCTCAGGGCAACCAGGCATCCAAAGACAGATGTCCATCCGTCAGTAAGGAGGGCAATGGCTGCCTCTGTTGACTTTCCAAATTGAAGTGGTTCCAATCTCCCAAATGCTTGTAGGGGGAGGGGAGGGGAGCAGCAGGGACAGGGTTGGGAAGAGGCAAAGAGAGAGGTGGAGAAAAACTTGGAGCCTCTGGGAGAAAAATGCAACATTTAAGAAGAAAGCCATTCTAGTGAAAGGTCCCTGGAAGAAGTTCTGCTTTGGCCTCTGGCTGTGAGCAGGCACAGAGGGACTCAAGCAGAAGAGCCATGTTTGAATCAGAGAAACTTTGCATGATAGTCAATGACCCTTGGGAAAATCACATCTAGTTCATCATCAGGAAAAGCTGGACTTAGATCCACAATGGCAGCATAGGTGTTTGTGAGTGCTGATATTTCTCTCTTTGCTCTGGCCCCAGGACTGACAGAGACTAATGAATACACTAATTCCTACACCCAGACACTCCTGCGGCCTTATTCTCTGTACTGACCTCTGTCCTCTGGCTTCCTAATTTCTGAATACCGCCACCTTCTCATTTCTTTGACTTGGACACATTTCCTGTAAGACATCTCCCAATCCCTCTTCTGGAGTAAGGCAAGTTTAAAAATAAGCAAGGACTCAAATAATTCTAGTAAAGGCTGCAAGCTGCTCGAAATTGGGCCCATGGGGTGGACACCAGGCTGACAGCG
This sequence comes from Peromyscus aztecus, assembly GCA_902168405.1. NCBI lineage: Eukaryota > Metazoa > Chordata > Mammalia > Rodentia > Cricetidae > Peromyscus > Peromyscus aztecus. The sequence continues at coordinate 9,384 of CABHPQ010001663.1, forward strand.
ATGTTCCCCTATTGCTTGGAAAAAAACAGATTTCCTGAATGTTCAAAGCACACACTGGCCAAGATCTCCCTGCCAGAACAGAACCACAGGATTCTGAAACCCAAGTCTCAGCTTGAGCCACCAGACACACCCATTCTTCTCTGAGTGAATAAGCAGGTACTGTGTGATAGCTTTCCTCCCTCAGGAGTAGGGAGGAAAAATCAATTAGCTCTCCTAATGATGGGCTTTGTAGAGGTTTACAAAAGTGCCATAATGCAGACTTCTTTCTTTTTTTTTTCCTGGGTGAACTTTCCTGTATGCAAATTAAATACCGTTAAATTACATTCATTAAAAAAATAAAGGAGACTAATTTGCCTACTTGTTTTGATTAACTAAAATGACACATCGGCCTACGGTTTCTGTCTATTTCAGGAGTGTTCTAGATGAAATATCTTGCAGGAAAGGACGGCTGACATCTTCATTCTGAGAAGCCCAAAATTAGTAGAGTCAACTGACAACTGTTTTTTATTAAGTCCCCTCCCCTAGCCACACCCTACTCTGCGTTTCCATGGTATCCAACTGCCTGCCATAATGTGCCCGGCACACCTGTAGCGTCCTATGAGTACATGGCTAATCTATCAAGCAAAACATATTATTTTGTTAGTGGAGGTAATACTTTTTTATAAAATAGTCACAGTGAAGTTAAATTATATAACTCAGAAAACCTATTAATAATTTTTAGTAAACATCTTAACACTATATACTTTATACAATTTATAAACCTGTGACTCTGGGTGGTCAGGCTGGAGCAAGCATGGATATTTATATTCTAGAGGTTATTTTTTTTTAATGAAAAATTCACTTCGGTATTTAGACTGCTTTATTTTTAGAACTGGGCAGGAAATATATTTTGTGGTTTAGAAGGGCTTTTAAAAAATATATTAAAAGAATCACAAAGGAAAGATGGCAGTGTTAATGTTAAGACATCACCTTAAGAGATAGACTCTGCTCTTCTGTCCCCCACCCTATAGGTCAGATTTTGATGGTCTTTCTGGATGGCACTGTGTCCAATAATAGATTTTATCATCTCCCTGTGTCACCTCAGGGTAATAAAGGAAATCCAATCAAACTGAGTCAATATGACCAGGATAATGTTCAACACAACAGACCCAATCATGCTCTGTGAGCTGCATCCACCTTCCAGAAGATCTCAGTGGGAGGGGCTGGGTGCCAGGAAACCCTGCCTATGGTTTCCCGGATGAGATGGAGCAGTCCCCTTGTTAAAACAACTGCTTGTGACTCAAATGAAGCCAGATTTCTGCCTCTAGCTTCCTTCTTGGGTAAAGCACATGTCAGGAGTAATGCTCCATTTTAGTTATCAGTTTATATTTATTCTTAAAATGTATACTCACATACAATAGCAACAAAAGTCTTTCAGGTCAACTGCATATATTATAGGTATGTAAAATACTGTTGAAAATATTAGTCTCGCTGTGTCATCAGTAATTGTATTTATCAGTTGCATATATATTTTGAATCAGGTTGTTATTTTTTTAAATTATTTATTTATTTATTTAATGGGTATGGGTGTTTTGCCTACATATATGTATATGTATATGTATATGTACCGTGTGTGCCTAATGTATTTGGAGACCACAAGAGGGCATCAGATCTCCTGAGACTGGAGTTACAGACAGCTGTGAACCATTGTGTGAGTGCTGGGAATTGAATCTGGGTCCTAGTACTGTTCTTTACAAAAAGATTTCTTTTTAAATTATGTATGCATATGTGTCTGTATGTGGGTATGTGGATGCATGTGTGTATATTACAAAGACCAGAGGTGTTGGGTCATCCCTGGAGCTAGAAACCAAACTGGATCCTCTGGAAAAGCAGTACACACTCCTAACTGCTGAGACATCTCTGCAGCCTGGTATTGTTCTTTGAACCAAAAATATTTAAAAAATAATAACACTGTAACTCATGATGTATTTTGTCTTTTGGTTTATATTATCTTGGATTTCATTGGGGGTTTAAAAGGGAGGGAAGAACACTACGGTTTTTTTTTTTAACTTTCTTTTCTATTTTTAACTTTCTTTTCTTTAAGATTTTATTTATTTTTATGTGCATTGGTATTTTACCAGCATGTATGTTTGTGTGAGGGTGCTAGATTCACTGGAACTGGAGTTAGAGACAGTTGTGAGCTGTCATGTGGGTGCTGGGAATTAAACCTAGGTCCTCGGGAAGACCAGCCAGTGCTCTTAATCTCTGAGCCATCTCTCCAGCCCAATATAAATCCTATTAATTTTGATCTAAATGACTTTTTAAATGTTCAAAAGTGGCATTTTTTTCCTGATTTAAGGCTACATACTACTCTTTTTTGTTTTGTTTTTTTGAGACAGGGTTTCTCTGTGTAGCTCCAGCTGTTCTACAACTCACTCTGTAGACCAGACTGGCCTCAAACTCACAGAGATCTGCCTGCCTCTGCCTCCCAAGTGCTGGGATTAAAGGCATGCATCACCACTGCTCAATTTTACACTACTCTTAAATCTATTTCTTACTCCAACAAATTGAGAGATGACACCCAGGAGCCACCAAAGCTGTTAGCAATGCCACATGTTACCTTTATGCATGACAGGCCTTTTTTTTTCCTTTTTTTAAATCATCTGATGCTGAGGAAATACAAGACAACCCTCACTCAAGTGTTCTCACATGTGGTGAAACAGAATAGCTTATCGGGCTGGCAACAGACCTGTAATAAGGAGGAAGCCGGTTTCTTATGCTGGTTTGGAAACTTGCTGCTGTGTGACCACGGGTAGATTAATGTCTCCGAGCTCCCAAAACTAAGTAGAAACAACAACATCTATTTTATAGGCTTCCTGGTGTCCCATGGGAGAGGTCCAAGACATGGTGGGTGCGTAACTCAGGCCAAACTTTATCATTTTGGAATAATCCGACACAAAACTTAGGTGGAATGAAAAGACCGGTGATTGAACCAAAAATGAAGATTCACACTTCAGTCTCTCCTCCGGCTGCTCAGAATGAATTCTGTGGCTATTTACCTTAGATTGGAAAGTAGTGGAGGAATCAACCAACTTTTGCCCAGCATGCTTTGCGTGCCCTTTATGTATGGAAATGCATTCTCAGTGTGGCAAAAGCTGTGTCCCCAAAGGGTGGGGACCGGACTGTCTCACTCACGGCCACATCTTTACCATTTGAAAAGCCAGTGGCTGAAGGGTGGGGAGCTTGCCTCCTGTGCTGGTGGCCCCTAAATTCAGCCCTCAGCCTGGGAGAGGGGAAGGGAGATGCCATCTGAAATGACGAGCAGTAAATACTGACTGAATTCATTTCAATGTGATTTCCAAAAACATGTGTTGAGGCACAGTGAGGCACACAGGGCTCATGTGTGACTCACAGAAGACGGAAGGCTGGCATCATTATTGAAGGAAGGGTCTGGGCACAGGACGATGGCCTGGGATTCTCAAGTCCTCAGCCATCCACAGCACAGGCTGCATCGTACCCATGGTGCTTTATTTATTAATTATACAAGTCAGGGATTCTATTTTAAAAACGTTAAACCTGGGTACCTCCTGTAAAGAGCCATGGGATTTACCTGGCTTTGGAGACTCCTAAACGCAACGTTGAGACTATGCACACAAGCCACTGGGATAAGAACACAGAGCATTGTTCCAAATACTGGAATACTCTCCAGAAAACACTATAGACTTTTACAGGAGACGGGCCAAGGCTGCGTGTTTGAATCGGATCAATCAGTGACCTTGACCAACCAGGTTGTTGACCTGTGTGTGTTTTAACTTTTCTTTCTCTCCTATCCTCCTTCCTTTTTGCTTTTGAGACATGGTTGCACATAACGCAGGCTGGCCTTGAACTCCTATCCTCTTGCCTCCACCGCCCAAGTGGAGATCATAGGTGAGTCCCCACACCCCAGTTCTACTTCTGCTGACTAGGGTTTGCAGAGGGCTTTGCAGCAACCAGAATTTATCCCGCCATTCCCCTCCCATTTTCTTTTCTCACAGTCCTTACCGGCTACACACCTTACTGAGTAGTTATAATATGTGAATATTTGGGGATTGCTTTCTACACTGAACTAAAAGGGAAATATCAAAGGGCATTTTTTTTTACATTATTTAAAATAAATTTGAGGGGCTGGAGAGATGGCTCAGTGGTTAAGAGCACTGGCTGCTTACTTTGATTGTCAGCACCCACACAGTGACTTATAACCATCTGTAACTCTAGTTCCAGGGGATCTGATGCCCTCTTCTGGCCTCTGTGGGCACCAAATATTCACAAAAGGCACCCATATGCATGTAGGCCAAACACCTATACTTGCAAAATAAAAAATAATAATTAAAACAAAATTGAGAACTGCATAAACCAGATGATCCCATTTCCTACTTATCCTCTTGGGGGTACAGATGAAATGGTATCTTTAGGAAAAGGTGGTTTTCAGGATGGGGACCCCTGGATTAAAGCCAGTGAAGCACCTTAAGGACTAAGGGAAACCTTAAGGAAAACTACTCATTAGTCTGAGAAAATATTCAAGATATAAAGTTCATTTTTCAAGTTCATTTTTCCTCAAGTCTTGTTTTCTTTTTAGATAGATCTCTTTGCAGTCAATCTCAGACCCACAGCTCTCCAGGGCCAAGGTACAGAGGCCAGAGACACAGCCCACCCATGGTACATTGACCCACGGTACACCGTAGAAAGATAAACAACACAATTGGCTAACGTGCTTTTGTGATATGTAAGTCCAGAACTAATCTCCCTAGTGCCTCGTATATTAAAAATAAAACAAGCTGAAATGAAATAACAAAACATGCTATTTTTCCTACCAAAAAAATCAGAATGATAGAAGCTTCAAGAGACCAGTAAATAGAACTAGTTGGTTTTATTCCATTCAGAAGCTAAAAACAACAAAACAGTTTTAAAATGATGAGACTAATACCCAGGCCCTGAGTGACTGCCAGGTTGATTTTTATCATTTCTCTGGTGTGTTCATTTGTTTCTTAATGTGCTCATCTTGCCCATTAAGAATAATTAGCAGCTCTGCTTAGAGATTTGCTGGCTTCTGGCAATGTTTCTCCCCCTTTTTTTTGTTTTGTTTTGTTTTGTTGTTGTTACTGACATCCACCTTTAACTTTTTAGGAAGTAATTTTTGGATAATATTCTACAACTGCTGTATAATTTGGGCTTCCTCAAATTTTAAAGGGAAGACACAAACAGTGATTTCTAAATGAGTTGTTTGATCTCTCTGCATTGACAGTGTGTGATCTGGCGAATGAGTTGTTCTTACAGAGAGAGGTACACAAATGGTGTGTGTGGGGGGGACTCACTCATATTAACCTCACTCAGCAAAACAGATTACAAGGCATGCCTATTGTAAGCTGTTTGCAAATCACGAACAACATTAGTATTAAAAGCAGGAAGTCACATTGCCAATTTTAAGGCTTTTGCATGCTTTTTTCTGTTAATTAAAATAAATTAGATCTACTTACAACAGAAAAAGGCACATACACACACGGAAGGAGCCCATCATAAAAACCGAACCCTAGCAGGAAGGTTCTGAGAGATGAAATAAAACACAGGGCCAGTTTGGGTCTGCATCCTGAAAGGACCTACTTCATCTACATTGTAAGGTTCTCCCTCCTGCCCTCTGGCACCCTGCTATATTAAACCCATTGTAAAACCCAGCACAATAAAGCACTCTCAGGGCTGAGCCTCTGAGGACCAAATGTTAAAAATCCATTTTCTTGGGAGGGGGCTGTACCAATCATTTCTTTGAAAGGCCGGCAGAGTGAATGGCAGAATCGGAGATTTCCTCTCCGATTTCAGGAGCTGGCATGGCATCTCTACTTAGAGCAAAGGTGCGATAATAATGAATGAATGACATTAGCCTTGCTTCCCTTCTTTGGACACTCTGTAGTTTAGTTCAATAATAATTTTAGTACAATTAAATTTACATACTGATTCTACATGCTCCCCCACAGTTTGATGATAAAAAGTTCTAATTGATTTCTGGCCCTATTAAATAAAGTCAGTTGGTGACTTCAGGGGGGAAAAGATCTCAGGGTACAGGGCCCAATCTGAAAGTTTCTGCAGCCAAAACATCTCTCTCTTGTTCAGTATTCCTTCCTGTCTTTCTGGCCTCAGAAAGCACCGTGTGGGGCTGAGCTGGCGTACCTGAGAGCGCCCATGGCCCTCTGTGTTCCCTGACACGGAGGAGCCCCGGAAATGATACAGGCACAGAAGAAACCAGAGAGAACGGAGCAGCAGCAGCTGTCTTCAGGAATATTTAGAAAAACTTGCCACAGTCTCAAGATCATGATTAAAATCCTGTTTAAGAAAAGGAAGCACCTTTTGTGATCTCTTTCCCTGGTGTGAAAGGCGAAGATTGTGATTGGCTGGTTTTCCTTCCTGAATTTTTTTTTTTTTTTAGGGCTGTCAGGCAATTAGCTGGGTGGGGCTCTGCAGAGCTGCTGAACAATATTAGCTACCAAGCTTCCCGTTCCTCCTTCCTCCTATGTGAGCAGCTGATGGAGCTGCTGGGAATTTTATTTTCGAAAAAAAAAAAATTACAGAGCGGAGGAAGGAGGAAAGGAAATCAAAAATAGGCTTTATGTAAAAATGCCACAAAATTCAAAGCTGCTTCAAGCCTTTGAAGGGACTAAAAATTCAAATAAGGGTCCTGTCTTCCTCACCATGTCAAAAAAAAAAAAAAAAAAACCCAAAGCAAACAGATCTTCCACTACTTTCTCCTCTCAATTTCTGACGGCTGTTACCTGCCCTGAGCACATTAGCTAGGCTGCTAAAGTCGCCATAAATTATGCTTGCTTTCTTAGTTAAAGTACAGTTCAATTTTCCGAACTCTGTGTACATATTAGTAAAGCATAATCTAATATAATGAGGTTTGAACTGTAATAGCATAGCAGAAAAAAAAAGAGATAGCTTTTTAATCCTCAATAAAAGGAGCTAATGAAGAAAAGATAGCTGTTTCCAGTGAGGGAAACAGACAACTCCTCAGCAATCGGCAGGTACAGTATGACTGGCGTGTGTAATATCACATGCATAGAAGCTAGGCATTCATATTTACAGGCAACATCAAAGAAAGTAAATAATAATTTTAATCTGTTTTGTGATGGAAGATCTTAATGAAAATAAAAGAGCAAGAATGCTTCGAGATTATGAAATAAGGTTTTGAATTGCCTCGAGAGGTGCACAAAACATAGGCTCCTCAGTGAGAAGTGTCTTGTAAGCCTTATGAAAAGAAACATACGCAGTCAACCGCAGTGAATCCAGATATTTCTAGTTTTTCTTAATTACTGATCATGTGTATGGGGAGCTCTTTTTTAATACCTCGTGCTGTCTTTCTTTATATCAATTGTTACTTGGCCCGGGGTGGGGTGGGGGGAGTTGGGGGGGGCGTTGGGAATGAGCACAACAAACCGGCTTTCTATCTGAATAAGGATACTTCTGATGGCCTTTTCATTCCCATCAGTTAACAGAACTTCTTTGACATCTGCAGAAATAGCAACCTGAAAAAGAGAGAGAGAGAGAGAGAGAGAGAGAGAGAGAGAGAGAGAGAGACAGTACAGCAAACAATGAGCAAATATGCTTGTCTGTGTGGAAGGGAAGACAGAGTGACAAGCCTTCAGTATCATGCCTCCTCACCTAGTCCTCTGTAACAATCTTCAATCTTTTTTCATTTTATGTCTGCATTATTTTAATCATTCAATCAAATCAGTCAATACTTTTATCATTCCATTTGCGGGAGCCTCTATCTTGCTATCATTCTGTTCGGTAATTGCATTGTGACAACGGATGATGGCATTCTGAGAGGCTTTCATTTGTGGGCTCCTGTTTATCTAGTGGAGCCATCATACAAGGCTGTCACTCTGCCTTTCAGCCTGCTTCTGTCTGGCTGCCTGATGCCCTTCATATAACTTTGCATTGCAGGCAGATGGCTTTGTGAGGGTAATTTTTTTGTGAGCTTTGACATGCTCGCACATTGGGCTGTAACCTCGACACATTGTATAAGAGCGACAGGTTTGTCAAATGCCAATCAGTGTAACAATATGCTTTTATTTGTAGAGACATAAAAACTTGTCTAATGCACTGTGCTGCTACATAATATCTCCCGAATACATGACTCAGAACCCAGAGAATGGGGGAACGACGTTCCTGAATGGCCAATCTAATTCAAAAGAATCTAATTACTGAGCGCTCTGGATCATGTTTGTTGGCGTAATAATGCAGGCAAAACATTAGCAGCTATCTCATGGTGCTCCAACTGTGATTCGCCGGGCTATTCCTGTATCTTAGCAAATGGGACTATAATCTGAAAAAAAAAAATGCTTTCGCTATGGCAAAGAAAGACTGTGCGAGGCCTGGAATGTCACAACAAGCGATATTGACTACACTGAGGTAAAATGTTTCTGCTCATCGAGGCAACCATAAAATCAATATGATCCGAAAGTAAGTCAATCTAGAAGGTCTCTCAAGACCCTAGCAGCTTGATCGCGGCTGATGCTGTTGACGGTTCTCTGACCCAGCAGTTGGAGGCCCTGGAACATTTTTTCTTTTGTTCCTCCCTCTGAATGGGATTGGAATTGAGAAAAGACCTACCATGAGCCCAGCCAAGCATGTCATGCCACCCCCGAGCTCGCACACAGCAAGGTCCCTGAAAGAGAGAAAGAAAGGGTAGAACCCATACAAATTAGATGGAAATGGTCAGAGCCATATATATGTTACAAGAACAAATTGCCATCTGCAGTAAGAGCGACACTGCCAGGGAGATGTGGAGACATGACTGGGCTACCTCATGGCGTTTTGCGTTTTAAAAATAATTATGAAATAGAAAAGTCACAAAGCAGGCAACCAGTGGGGGTTCCCTCATTAGTGTTCACTGCAACATTACCACCGCTGAGCTGAAAAACCCGAGAAGGTTCCCTTTCTTCCCCCTTGTCAATGGTGCTGTCTTTTAGAACTAAACTAGCTAGAGTAGCGAAAGATAATTGTTAGGAAAGGATAACATTGTTAATCCACATTCAGGCCTTCAAAACCAGTCAGACAGTAAACGAAGAATAGATATGAGTGTGTGTGAACTTATGTTAGAGTCACATACAACATACAAATAAATTCAATCCTGATTTTTTTTTTTTAACTCTTAAAAAAAAAAAAAGAAGCTGAAACAGTTTGGAAAGCTGAACCACCCCCATAAAGCACAATTACACGAAGAGCATTTAGCAGTTAACACTTAGATCACAATTGACCCCAGCACAACACAGCAAATAAACAATGCAGGGACATAATAAGAGTAAGCCAGCAAACCCAAGCTGAAGTCACGCCTGGGCTCAGAGTTGAGGCTGAGTGTGCCACTCATCCCACACTTACCTTCCCCTTTTGTGCCTAAATATCAGCCCTCAGTGTGTGACATTCTCGCCCTGGCCCAGGGCTTGCTGACTGGCGGTTAAGCACAGCGAGATTAGGAAATGCCAGCCTTCAGGGCAGTTTGCAGCCCTGATTCAGAACTGCCCTCTTTAGATGTTATATGCCGAGAGTCTTAACACCGTTTCCTCCTCCCAGTTTGAAAAGTTGATTATCCCAAGAGGAGAAGAAAAGCAAAATTAGAGTGAGGTGGAGGGGGCAAAAGAAGACATTCATATTAAGAAATGTTTTCATGTGTATTTAGTTATTCAAAGCCATCACAGACTGCTTGGTAAGCATGGAGCCACAGAGCTTCAAAAATTACATGGTATCAACCCAGTCCTGTAAGAACATATGGTTAAAACACATCATGACCACGAAAGGCTTGTTAGGAAATATAATGAACTCTTCAGGAAGTATATGTAAGATGCTCATGAAATGATAATTAAAATGGAAAAAAACCCCTCTGCTTTCTGGTTATATCAAAGATCTCCAGAATTTTTAAATAAAGGACCTTTCCCCCCATTTCCTAAGTCTCATCCATGGTTTGCTACATAACACATATTAACACCTAAGAGTGTTGATTTCTTTAGTACAGTAATTTATGTCATACATATTGTCAAGGACACAAGAAATACCTTTAAAACTAGAACATCTTCAAGTAATAGCTGTGAGGAGGCATTTCTCAAACGTGCCAGTGACTTCCCTGGCAGAAGTTAAAGAATGTGTTTATTGTGGGGCCTTTTTTTTCTTTTTCTTTTTCTGACCTTCACAATCAGCAAGGATTGATTGCGCCCCCCTTTTGTTTCCCCCAAATCAAAGCGAAATAAAATGCCTTGAGTAAAAATCAAAAGCCTTTGACACACAGCAAAAAGCTTGCTGTGCGTGCTCGCTCGCTCGCACCCGAAGGCAATGCAGATCCCTTTTCAGAAGCAACATGTGTTCATGGGGAACTTTTTCTTTTTCCTTTTTTTCTCTCTTTCTTCCTTTCGACAATTTACAGCTTGAAGGCTGTAGAGTGGTCCACTTTTTAATACGCAGATTCAATAACCATGATGGGCTAAACAAATATCTTTTAAGTGCGGCTCTTACCTGAATATATTACTGTGCTTGAGGCAGTAGTAAGCTAAAACCTCCTCAGACGGCCAGATGCCTGGAAACACAGGAGGGGAGATGTTAGGATCGCACAGTCTTTTTCTTCCAGACTAGCTTTTAAAAGGAAGGCTCAGCACAGGCCATCGCAGCTCAAACCAAACTTAACATGGTGGCTCCTTGCCATGAGCCAGACCATGAGTTTCCTTGGCTGTTGTTTTTGCGATGGCCAGTGTTAGGACCTGTCCCCAGAGTGACAGCAGAGCAGCCTCCATAAACTTTGCTAAACTTCAACCACAACAACCAACATTACAGATATCAAAAGTTAAATGTTGATGTGGTTCAAGTGGATCTTAATCTTATTTATACAAAATTAATACACATAAGTTGAAGGCTTGCTATATATGTATTTCCTGTTGGGAAAAGGAAAAAGAATGGGGGAAAAATTCACTTTAAGGGGCAAATAAAACTGTTGAGGTCAATCTATCTTTTTTGGGGGGGGGCAGGGCAGAGTTTGAGACAGGGTTTCTCTGTGTAGCCCTGGCTATCCTGGAACTCACTCTGTAGACCAGGCTGGCCTAAAACTCACAGATTTGCCTGCCTCTGCCTCCCAAGTGCTGGGATTAAAAGGCGTGCACCACCACCACCCGGCTTCATGCTATCTTTCTACACCTTTTCATAATAAGGTCTTAAAATATCCATAATTCCTCCATTTCTTTAATTAAAACATCAAACTGCAGTATAAGATTAAGAGACATTAATTTCACCAACTTTGGCATGCCTTTACATTAAACAGCAATCCTATACACTAAACTGCATGGACAGACATTTCGTAAAATCATCACTTACACATTTATTGAGAAGACCTAAAGTTCAAGAATGGATAAGAACTCCTTCCAGGTAAATATGTTGGAAGTCGTAGTTACCAGTGGTTGCCATACGATGGTCAGATTATGTGTGCTTTTAAATTTTTCTCTATACTTTTTTATAATTTCCAAAATTTTTATAATGAGCCTACATCATCTTAGATATTATTAGAATAAATTATAACCTCATAAAAATTATGGTTTCCTCCAAAGAAATCAGCCTTAGCCATCAGTTGGGGACTTCCCCCCATCCCTCTCTCCCACCAGCCTTCCTGTGTGAGGCTAAGGATGCTCCATGGCCCTGGGAAAGAGCAGCCATGTCTTAGCACGCAGCACAAAGGTAAAGACATTAAAAAGACTTGATTTTTCTCCCGAGATAGATCTCCTACTTTGAAGAGTTAAGAAATCTGAACATTTCAGAGAAGAATATGTAAAAGAAGCGAAAGTCACCAAAGAGAGCGGGTTGTAGGTGGATGAAGATGAAGAGGTGGCTCCAGTGAGCACCTGCTACTCCAACCTCCTGGCATTTCCAGTAGAAAGGACAACATGGGGAAAAAACAAGGAAAAGCAACAAGAAGTATTTGGAAACACATTTAGAGGGAAGGCATGCAGGTAGGCGAGTGTAGCAGTTAAGCCCACAGGTACTTGGAAACCAGACTGAATGGGCTCTGGTCCCTGCTCTGCTGTTTGCTAGCTCGGAGACTTTGGATAGGTTATCTAATCTCTGTGCCTTGGGCTTTTCATCTGTAAAGCATAATCATTGCAACATCAACTTCATAGGATGCAGAACAGATGAGTCAAAGACACGCAATGTGCTTAGAACAGTTCCGAGCTCATAATAAGCACAAAGGAAAAACAGGTTGCCACTGTTGGCCTCTTGCAAAGGAGGGTAGAACAGTAGATAGAAGAGAGAATTTGTGCGGACCACAGCCATTATCCCCAGAATAAGGACAGACAGCAAACCATTTTTACCTTTGCTTTGTCAGGATCCCAAAGTCCTAAGACCTTGTACACCTCCACACAAAAAGAACTCCATAAAGACCAAAGTACATAATGAAATTCGCCGAAGGAAGAGCCAAGACAGTGTTCTCACTAAGTGGGTATAATCACCACAAGAATGAATTTCTTTATGCCCTGAGTACATGGCTGTGAGGGTTTTAAAAAAGTAATGATAGGGGAAAGGTATTTAACTAAAACTCAAGCCCCACTGAAGAAAGAATGTGACTTCTAAAACGCATAGTCTTTTCAACTCGTTTTATATTTTTTTTCAAGAAATTACAGAGTGGTTTTTTAAAAACTAAGTTAAATACAAAGATCAAAAGGCTAAATTTCTACCATTAGCAATATAATCACTGTTAATGTTTTAGACATCATTCCAAAAACCCTTTCTAGTCATAAAGGTATCTCACACAGTTGGGATCTTCTCATGCAGGGACTCAGTAACTTGGTTTTGCCCCCATTCAATAAGGTGTAGGGGGGATCCACAACACTGAGTTCACACTCTAGTACTGACTGCCTAGATATTCTCATGTGCATCATCATTCAATTAACCCATGTCCTCTTACTAGACAGTCAAGTTGGGTTCAAAGTTTGTAATATTATAAGACTATAAGTAGCAGTAGAAGGGTATACCTTCTCCTAACATATTTTCCCCCCATACTTAGAGATGGGATATCTGGTCAAAAGTCAAGTACAGGTTCTGGAGAGATGGCTCAGTAGTTAAGAGCACTTGCTGCTCTTGCAGAGTACTGGGGTTCAACTCTTAGCACCCACATGATGGCTTACAACCATCTCTAACTCCAGTTCCAGTATGTGCAACCTCTTCTGGCCTCTAAGGGCACCAGGCACGTATACTGCACATACATATACATCGATAAAATACTCATACATAGAAAATAAAAATAAAAAATCCTTAAAAACTTGAGTATAGTCCATAATCTGATAAAAAATGTTGAGCAGCCCTAATCTGAAATTCAAAATACTCCAAAATTTGAAACTTCCTGAGTGGTTACATGATGACAAATTCCACACACGCTCTTAGGTGACATCAGTCAAAACAAAGCTACATTAAAAGCATTATATAAAACCAACTTCATGGGGCTGGAGAGATGGCTTAGAGGTTAAGAGCACCGACTGCTCTTCCAGAGGTCCTGAGTTCAATTCCCAGTACCCACATGGTGGCTCACAACCATCTGTAATGAGATTTGGCGCCCTCTTCTGTATACATAATAAAAAAATAAATCTTTAAAAAAAAAAACAACTTCAGGTGACTTGTATGAAATACATATGAAGCAGAGGAATTTCATGTTTACACTTGGACTTCATTCTTAAGATATTATGTACATGTTAATATCCCCCAATTTAAAATGATCCCAAATCTATGCCTTTGGTCCCAAGCTTGTAGGATAAGGGACATTGGATCTATATGTAACTGTCCCATGTGAAATTTGTACACTCCATGCATACCCAGGAAGAATGTTTGTTCCGGGCTGGCGCTCATGACCTAAGTCCTGGATCATATGTGAAAGTGAAAGGGATTGGGAAATGACTCCACAGAATTGTCCTCTGACTTCCACACATGAACTCAGGTGTACCTGCTCTCCATCATACACACATACAGTCATAAACCATTTTAGAGACTATTTGTTTCTTCAAAGCCTCCCCAAGACAAGGCTTTATCAATTTATTTTAAATCACAAATTTTATTAGCATACATTAACTATATACATAATGGGTTTCATTAGAGCATTTTCATACATATATACAAGTTTGTTTGTTTGTTTGTTTTTTCATACCGACCCTCTATCCCTTTCTGCTGCTGCTGATCCTATTTCTTGTCCCTTATCTACTTTCATTTTACTTCAGCACTTGACGACTCGGTGACTTTCATTAGGGTTACTTACAGGATCTTAGGTGAGGGATTGCTCACCAGAACATGGATGGGCTCCCCACCAGTGGCTACACCGCTGAAGAAAATGTCCCCCTCCCCCTCAGCATCATTAGGTCCCCATAGATACACCCCCCCCACTACTGCTATTATCTGCCTATAGGTTCCTGCAGGCCTCTTCGGTCCCTCTTCCCCATGTGGCAGGATGCCCACAGGCCCAGTCTTGCATGGGTGTCCTGCCACTAAGCACACCTGCTGTGAGATCAAGGGTGCAACGTCAAGTTCTGAAGACAACGCACCTCGCCACACACCTGCCTCCACCCTTACATCCTTCCTGCCCAGCTTCTGCAGTGTTCTGCAGGGGTCCTTAGAGGCACACATAGAAAAGTCCTACTTATGGCTGAGCATCCAAAGTGACCAGCACTGCATGAAATGAGTCATGCAGTTACTGCTGTCTGCTGTAGAAAGGGGCTTTTCTGGCCAAAGGCAATGGCTCACTAATCCACCGTATGAGCATATTCATTTAGAAGCTATTCTGATGGGCATATTGTGTTCTTAAGGCAAAACGATAGTCATAGCTTCCCTAACTAGGACCTATGGCCTCCACAGCCATGAGCTTTTGACCAGGATGTAGTTCAGGATGTGGAGTCCCTCCTGAGGAGCAGGCTTCAGATCTCACCCTTGTCACCGATTGCTACTATTGCCCCAGTGGGCACTTCTTGCTCTGTTAGTCAGTAGTGGAGCTGCAGGATCCACAGCTGAGGAAGACTGGTGAAGACACCCTCTGTCCGACCCCCACCCCAGCCTCTATAACACGCTCTGGCACTCGGAGAGCGAGTTAGCAGGGACCAGGATTCCAGCCTGGTTCTGGCTGGATTTCTCTATATCCTACAACCAAAGTATGTGGATGGCGTGTTTAGCAATTAGGTCTTGTCTTGTCTATTTCTGGTGGGCAAGCAACAGCCAGGGCAAACATGCCTATTTTATTTTAAATAATGTTAAAAATTTAAAAGTACCATTACGAATCAAGACTAAGACAAGATACTTCAGCCCCACTAGGGTGGCTAGTGTTCATGTCAGATAACACCAGTGTGGGCGAGGTTACGGCAGGAATGTAAAGTGATGTAATTCTGCAAAACAGTCTTGCAGTTGCTCAGAACGTTAAAGAGTTAAATTTGGATGACTGTATGAGTTCAGAATTCCACTTCCAAAAAAAAAAAAAGAAAAAAAATATCCCTATACAAAAAAAGTGTGTAAAATATTTATAGTGGCGTGCCAACACACGCTGCAACATGGGATGAACTCAAAAGCACACTATGTGAAGGGGGCCATTTCCAAAGGACCACGTGCTGTACGTTCGCATCCCTACCAAGGTGTTTACCAAAAGGAGGATGGAGAGACAAGTAAATCTATATAGATCGAATGCTAAACCCTTCCCCCATCAGCTCACCCCACACTCAGCTTCCCCCACCTTCAATCAGCATTTTCTAGTCCTACATTACATTTAATTAGAAATGAATTACCAGATATCTGAAGAAATGTGACAGATATCAAAACCTTTTCCCATTTGTTAGCTTAATGACTTCTCAACCATTTACCTCCCAGTTTCAAAACCAATACTGTTGCTACATGCTCTCAAATTCTATTGCCTTTGTGAATTTATACCTAAAAATAGAACTTTATAATGTTCTTAAGTGGGTTTCTTTTCAAGATTTT
Source organism: Peromyscus aztecus (assembly GCA_902168405.1). Taxonomy (NCBI): domain Eukaryota; kingdom Metazoa; phylum Chordata; class Mammalia; order Rodentia; family Cricetidae; genus Peromyscus; species Peromyscus aztecus. The sequence continues at coordinate 25,365 of CABHPQ010001663.1, forward strand.
TTTTGCAGATTTATTTTCATTTTTTTTATTCATATGTATAGGTATGTGTCTGTGTGCAGCATGTGTGTGTAGTTGCCCTCAGAGGCCACAGAGGGACTGGGATCCTCAGGGCCTGACGTTGCAGGTGGCTGTGAGCTGCCTCCCTTGGGTGCTGAGAATGGAACTTGGGTCCTCTAGAAGAGGAGGAAGTGCTCTTAACTGCCCAGCCATCTCTTAGCCCCTCAAAGGAATTTATTTTAATTAACGCTCATCTGAAACCCTGAAATATATCCTCTTTTGCATATAACTTTGCAGGATCGTGCTACAATCCAAGACACACAGCAAACACTCTTATTGCCTGTTGGGGAATATTATCTTGAAGAGTGTTGCTGTTGTTTATGTTGCATTTGTTTAACTCTGTGAAGCTGTGTTTCTGTGCCTGTCTAAAACACCTGATGGTCTTAATAAAGAACTGAACGGCCAATATCGAGGCAGGAGAGAGAGATAGGCGGGGCTGGTAGGCAGAATATAAATAGAAGGAGAAATCTGGGAGGAAGGAGGAGGAGCAAGGAAAGGAGAAGAGGACATCAAGGGCCAGCCACCCAGTTACACAGCCAGCAATGGAGTAAGAAATAATGAAGGTATACAGAAATGGAGAAAGGTAAAAGCCCAGAGGCAAAAGCTAGATGGGACAAGTTAGTAAAGCTGCCTAGCAACAAGCCGAGCTAAGGCCAGACATTTATAAGCAATAATAAGGCAGTGTGTGGGATTTATTTAGGAGCTGGGTGGTGGGCCCTTCAAAAGAGTAAAACCCCCAACAACAATTACCCCCATATAGAGTTTAGCATGAATCCTTTAAACTCTGTGTGGTGGCCACGGCTTTGGTGACCATTTTGGAAGAGTAGTAAGTGGCAGGGCTTCACGGAAGAGCAACAAGCTCACCAGAACACTGATGAAGCGCCTTTAGAAGCACATGCAAGCTGAGAACATTAAAAAGGTAATGTCTCAAGACCTTACTATTTCATTATTATTGCAGAGATTTATTAATCGATGATTGGCATTTCTGCTACATTCCTGACATCTGCTACCAAGGGAGAGCAGCACCCATAGCGACATTTAAGTAGCTGAACTATTGATCTAAAAAAATGCATCACAACACTTTAATTAACAGTTTATTCTAGAAAGCACCTTCTCCAAAACCCATGTCACAGAAGAAGACAGTCCCTTTAATCAGCAATTCTCAACCCATGGGTTGTGACTCCCTTGGGAGTCGCACATCAGATATCCTGAATATTAGATATTTCCATTATGATTCATAGCAGTAAAAATTACAGTTATAAAGAAGCAGTGAAATAATTTTATGGTTGGTGGTCACCACAACATGAGGAACTGTATTAAAGGGTTGCAGTGTTGGGAAGATTGAGAACCATTGCCTTAAATGTTACTCAGGTACAAGAAATATCTTATTTCTTAGTGGTCTCAGTTTAAGCAAGAAGAGTCTACCTCACAAAAGAAAAGGCCTCCTTTACCTACTGGGGCTCCATAAAAGCACTAGCTAAACAAGAGTGATATTTTTAAAATATTCATTTATTTATTTGAGACCAGGGTCTCACTCTGTATGTGGAACTCACTATGTGGTCCAGGCTGGCCTCAGATTCGCAGCAACCCTCTTGCTTTAGCATCCTGACTGAAATGATAGGTAGGAGTCACCTCTGCCCAACTGCAAGGATGCTGTTTTGAAAAAAAAGTCTCAGAATCCCACACTACTCTTAGATTTCTGTGGTCATTTGGGTTCTATCACATCACACGTTCCTTCCAGTAAAGGCTTGGCTCCCTATAGATGTATCTATCAGAATCGGACCTATTGAACTTGACAGACTGCAGACAGTCTATAGCCAGATGACACCCCCCCCCCCCAGCTGTCTGGGTAGAGACAGTGACAGGGAAGCTGACAACAGGGTAGATTTCAAGTATGCAACTATTTTTTTTTTGTTGTTCCTGTTAGTGAAGAAACTAGTTTAGAATGGTTTCAAATACCAAGTGTTGTGGTTAACCTAGAATCAGTCACATCCGTCATTGAGCCGATGGTTGAACATATCCTAAAGTTAGATTACATGAGTATCCAGGGAGACGTGTGGCCCTCTAGATCACTCCCATTTGGGGGCTTTTTGTTTCTTCATAGTTCACGTAAGAAGGAAATTCAAAGGCTTTGACAGACAGCATCCAACGAGGCATCTCTGCTGGCTGTCTTGACCCATCCTAACGGCAGCTACTAACTGTGGTAGCAACGTGGCCAGCTCCCACAGCAGACACCTGGCTTTGCTGTAATGTCTACTGAAACAGCACTGACTCTACCTCCTCAAACAAAATGACTGTGTGTGTATTATGCCAGAGTCAAAAGTAAGGGAGACTGGAGCATCAGAGCCTAGAGCCTTAGCAAGGCTGTTAAAAGCTTGGAAGACACACACAGGTAGACGTGACCAGAATGAAAAGCTGCCTGAGTGGGCATGGGTAGTGAGGCTTCTTAGGCCATTTTCAGTGTTTGTACTCTTTCCTTTAATCCAACTCACATTTTTCTTCTGTCACTGATCAGTCAGCCCACAAGAGGAACCAAGAAGAGGACTACTGTATTTCAGATCTTGGGGAGCAAAGGGGGAAGACAGAGGATGGTACTAGGGCTTCCTACTGGTTGGAGAAGGAATCCCAATGTGCCAGTTATAGCTGTAATAAACGCTATGCAGGAAAAGCAGGGGGTGATTATAAGAGCATGTCACGGGGCACCCAGCCTAGTTGGGAAGAGGTTGGAAAGAGCCCCCCTAGAAAGGATGCTTCCCCATACAATTAGCTGTGGAAGCTGAGATTCCAGAGGACATGGAGCAAAACAGAGGAAGAAGAGGGAAACAAGGATGGGTGGATTGGTCCTTCAAGGGAGAGCCTTGTGAATAAAGTTTTGAAGAGGGGGCGGTCTTGATGCTCTAGGAGTAGGCATCATGAAGAGAAAGGCAGAGAGTGAGACAAGATGAGGCTGGAGGGGTGGTTAGGGATCAGATCACCCAGGCTCCAAGGGCAATGCTAACATCTTAAACATCCTTAAAATCCATGGAATGGGTTAAGCAACAGTGTTGGATCTGACTTACATTTTAGAAGATCATTCTGGATACTCTAAAGGAAATGGATCGACAAGGGGCAAGAGGAGGCAGGAGGAAACATGGTAGAAAGCTACCGTGGGTATCCAGATAAGAACTGACAGTTGGATAATGGTTAGTGGTGATGCTTTGAGATGTATTTTAAAAGCATGCTGACAAGACCTACTGGATAGCTAGAGGTAAGGAATGTTACGGGAAGCCTTAGGGACTCCAGTCTGGGTTGTGAATAAGAGGGTAGATGACGGACAGAGACATGTAGGGTTTCCTTCCCATTTTCCATGAACTGAGGTGGCTGATTTCATGGTGTATTAAACACCAGCCAGGGGAGGCCTGGACTGTGACATCAACAAACGAAGAAATACTGGGACTTACATAATATCACCTTTTTGAGATTCTGAATCCTCATCGGCAAAATGATAGGCTTCAGTCAGATGATATCCAGGGGGCCTTTACCCTATAAAAACTACAATCGAAAAAGAGGCCTCATGCTCTGGAGTTATACGGAGTTCAGCTTGAATACCCACTCTTATGGATCTGCGACCTTGGCAAGGTGCTTAACCTTTTTTTAAGTCTCTTCATTCATTCACGGAACACACAGTTATTAACAGCCATGTCTGCACCAGAAGCCGGGCTATCATGGTAATTAAAACACAGCCCTTCCCCAAATAGCTTTAATAGAGGCAGTAGACAATAAATATAATTTCAGGTATTGACTGATGCTGCAAGGAAAAGAGAACTTGGCAATGAAACAGAAAACAACTGTCGGGTGGAGCTGCCGCTTCCTCAGCCGGCATTGTGGGGCAATGCCTCGGGTCTCTCACTGTTAAATACAAGCAATACACACCTCTTCCAGGATGCGGAGAAGGCCAAGTGAGTATGTACACATGGCACTTAATTCATTATAGATGGCAGAAGCCAAGGTCACTGGCTGTTGTGCTGTTAATGATTTGAAATGTTTCTATACAATCTTGAGGGCATCTATATGGAACTTTCATGGAATCTCACCTTTAATTAATAACGCAAGAAATTAAGTCAGAACTGAATTTGGAAAAAATGTGCCCTGATTCTGGGACTCTGAAACTTGTCTGGAACAGGAATTCCAAATGTACATATATGTACAGATACATACACACACACACATATGTATGTATATGTATGTACCCATGTGTGTATGTATATATGTACATAATGTATTTCTATGTATCTATGTATATCTATGCATCTCTACATGTATATGCATATGATGTGTGTGTGTGTGTGTGTGTGTGTGTGTGTGTGTGTGTGTGTGTGTTTAATACTTGCCCTACAGTTATTGTCCTGCTCTGTGACGTTGACAGGCTCACGCTGTACCGTAAAGGGTTAAACAGGAGCCATCCTAAATTTGTGAATGCAGATCACAGAGAACACAGGTAGACCTGGGTGGGAGGGAATGCCTGTGCAGTCCAGAACAGCAGGCAGGTGGAAGTGTGCCTGGTGACATCCTAACATTTATTTAATGATAACATTATCTGAACTATCATGTATAGGGGAACATCAAGGCACACATCAGACAGATACTCTGTCACAGAGTTGGAATGTGGCCTCAGGTGACTCTAGAACTGCCGTGGAACAATCTGTGTACACTGTAAATATATATTACTCTCATTAGTTAATAAAGAGCTGACTGGCCTATAGCTGGGCAGGAGAAATTGGGTGAGAGAGCCAGACTAGGAGATTTCCGCAAAGAAAGGCAGAGTCAGGGGGCTTGGCGAGCAGATGCAGAGAGAAGCAAGATGGGCATGCTGTGCTGAGAAAAGGCACCAAGCCACATGGCAAAGCATAGGTAAGAAACATGGGTTAATGTAAATGTAAGGGTTAGCTAGTAACAAGCCTGAGCTATTGGCTGAGCATTTATAATTATAAGCCTCTGTGTGGCTACTTGGGAGAGGCTTGCAGGACAGAAACTGCTGCCTATGTAGAACCATTATTCTTAACATCTAGAATCTGCTGCCTTCCAGTGGGTGATGAGCCAAGGGCAAACTGGTCTGCGATTTTGCTGCTTGTGTTCCTGGAAGAGCCATCAGAACTGTAGGAAAGGACCCATAATGAGTACATGGAAGGAGACATCAAGAGGATTTCAATTCTGAATGTTTCCCAGACTGCAAGACAGATTTACAGCTACAGCCCCAAGTTTAAGAAGCAATAAGACTTGAACTATGCATTTTAATTAGATTCCCACTGAGGTGTGGACTAGGAGGGGAAAGAAGATGGAAGGAACCAGGCAGGAAGGCAGGGAAGCGAAGGCAGTCTTAGAGAACATCCCCAGGGGCTCTGGCCTTTGGGTCTGATGGCCAGTTTGGGGACAGGTGCCAGGGACTGATGATGAGACACACTTCTGAGAGACAGGAACACAGCTGCAGCTGCTCAGTCTGTACGAACGTGAACTTGAAAGACATCCTTGACATGTTAGCCCTGTGACCTTAGCGGGCTGCTTACATCTCATTGCCTTGATTCCTTATCTGAAAATAAGAATACTGACCTCTCCATAATACAGACCGAGGATTAAATAGATGTGATGAGAACTCAGTAAGCACTCAATTCATGTTTTCTATTACTGCTAGTTGCTAGCATGTCTACCACTGGAGAGCAGAGGCAGCGCTCACTGAACACTTAGTACTTGCCAAATAGTGGGCTGCGCACTTTGTATGGATTTTCTTGCTTAATCCTAAGTCATGCACCATCATTATGACAAGCGAAAGGACACAATGAAGCTTGTAGGTAGACAGTGAGCCTGTGCAGTCTGGCTGGGGTTTGGGGCCACACTCCCCAGCTCTGGAAGAGCTGTTCCTATGTGCTATTCCTTCAAACAGTGGCTGCTCCAGGAATGAAAGAGGACAAGGTTCTAATCCTCATGGCTTCCAATGACTAACTTTAGGACTTTGGAAAATCACAGCTTGGTTCTAGCTTCCGGGATACAATGGACGGGTTGAATTCAGTTCTAAAGCTCTTCCAAGTCTGAGCCCCAGGATGAAGGTATTGCATTTGTGCACACCCTCAGATAAAAGTTTCAAAGATGGTCTAAATATCTAAATATCTAAACATCCAAAGATGGATTAAAATATTTTATTTGTACCAGCACTCAAATGCAAACCTCTATCGGGAACTCTTTTAGATGGATGTAAATATTTCTGTAAGTCAATCTTGAATACATGTCAGTTCTAATTGAGTCAGAAGTGTTTCATTTAATTAAATCCCCCAGCTTCAGAGAAGAACTGACCTACAACCATATACACTAGTTGTGAGAGTTTTTTCCTTGGTCAATTTTTAATGGACATCTGATGATAGTGGTATCATCATGGGCTACAAAAGGATATTTTGATTTTGAAAATGGAATATGTTAAAAATAGAACTCTTCTTACAGCGAAACATTCTTTCTCCCAAACGGAACTCAGTCCTCTGACAGATGTTTTTCTCAAGGAGATTTCCTCCTCGGTGGTGTAATAAGAATCCCCTTGGGGCAGAAAAGATAAGCAGAAGGGAGACCTCCCTCCAATGTGAGCTGTCTGGGCTCCCAGGAGAACAGCTCAGCTCCATTGCTCCTGGTCAGGGGGTATGAGAAGAATCCGTTCTAGGAGAACACAGGTCCTAGAAAATGAGACCGAAGAGCTCCGAGCAGTGGGGGAGAGGGAAGGTGGACCTAGACTTCCTCAGAAGCCGTGCATTCCTCCTGCTGCCAAGAGAGGAGGAACAGGGCTTTTCTTGCCAAGCTGTTCTCAAAAATAACACCTTGCCCCAACGCCCTGCTGGGCTGAGGGTCCTGAGGATGGAATGGGCAGGGCCCCTTTGGGTAGCATTGCCCTGTTCCCCTTGAAAAGCCATAAGAACAGTTAGTCAAGTAGAAAGAAAAGAAGTATTGTGGTTTCTTATTTTGGCTTCCTGGCCACTTAGCCAACATGGACGCACCACGGCAAACCAAAACACCAAGAGTGGGCTTCCTCTTTGGTGTCACCAATGATCTATGCCTGACTCGTAAAGCAGATTCCTATTGCGGAGTCTAGCTTTAGACTCCAGGCAAACACCGTGGCTCCATTCCAAACACACAGAAGCTGCGTGTTTCAGTGAGGAACGGGGGCTCTACACGTACGCAAGCCTTCCAGGAGAGAAAATGATACTAAGGCGATACATGCTGTGGGTGGAAAATTCCTGAGCACTTACTGGGCAGCCCTGAGGTCAGACGCGCTGTGCAACAGAGCTTTCGTTAAGCATGTTGTGTGGAAGGTGGGTATCCTAGTATATCAACACTGCCTTATTCCAAGTTCCTCCTCTTACGGCCTCGGGGAAGAATATTTTCCTTGTGGTGAAGGGGAGAGAGGGATGAGTGTCTCTCCAGTCTCTCTTTTTGCCATAGGGTCCCATGTAGCCCAAAGCCTCATGGCCTAGAATGTGTGTAGCTAAGGATGATCTTGAAATTCTGAACCTCTTGCCTTTACACGCCAAGTGCACCTACTGATTAATATGATGCTGGGGACTGGACCCAGGGACTGGATCCGTGCATGCTAAGCAAGCACTGTGTCAACCGCCCTCTCTTCCCTAGTCCTTGTCTCCCCTTCTCAATGAAGAAATTGCTATTAGCCACTTCCAAAAGCCTGAGACACCACTCAGCAAACTGATTTGGTAAATAAGGCCACATCTTACTGAGGTTCAGGATAACCCCACTTTAAACAAAGCCTAAAATGCCATTTCATTTGAAAGTACATTTGTGAGGTTCAGATTGAAAAAGGAGAGGGGGAAGAGGTGTGTGTGTGTGTGTGTGTGTGTGTGTGAGAGAGAGAGAGAGAGAGAGAGAGAGAGAGAGAGAGAGAGAGAGAGGTAAACAGTACATGTAAGAGCTAGCTGAGAATATCAGCTGTATAAAATGGCCAAGGCTAGCTATGTGGTCCCTGCTTCCCCATTTGCCATTATTCATTGATATGAAGGAAACATGATGATCTGCTCCAGAAATTCCTGCTGCTAAACAAACTTGGGCTTCTCACCACAAACTAATGCGGAAATGTAGTGCTAAGCACGTCCCGGCTGTAAACACAGCAGTGTCGCTCAGTCAGGGACTTCCACGAACGTCTCCAACCAACTTGCATGATTGTCTTTAACACTTTTTTTTTGTTGTTGAAGAAATGAATTTGATTTCATTTCCCTTCCCTAGTTTTCAAATAGTCATTAAAAATTAAACAACACCCAGAAAAACCTTTTGTGATTATAGCCTTCATTCTCCCGCAACAAACTAGATCTATAAATTTACGTACCATTGTAGATGTAAATTACAAAATTTATATTCAACTATATTAAAACATCTATTCCAAAAATGATTACCAGTCGTGAAAAGCAGACGTGCTTATCACTTGCTGTCAGTTGTTCGTGTCTAGTTAAGCAATAATGTGCTAAAACTGCTCTTTTGTTTTGAGTAAGAATTTTGGCAATAGAAGAAATGAACACTCGGTTAATAAAAACTCAGGCTGCCTTTTTGCTTTGATGGAGGAAGCAGCTGCCTGTTTTCATTTGCTGCAGAGCAGCAAAACCCATCAATATAATAAGCAGCTTAGATGCATCCATCCACAGCGCCTGTAAGGATATAGGGCTATTCGCTCAAAACCAATCCCTGGTTTAATTTTAACAAAGATGTGTCTGACATATTTGAAAATGCATTAGAATAGGTTTTGAGACACGAACAATTTCTCTTTCTTTTAAATACTTTTCACAGATTTGAAAGGTGTGTGTGAGAGTGCAGCTGGATGATAGCAATGATAAGAACCAGACCAAACTGGGAGGCTATCCTAAAACACGGGTCACGAAGAGAGCAAGCCAAGAGGCTATTTCTCGTCAAAGTGGAAGCAACTCATTTGAATGTGAGTTCATTTATTTATTCCATCAGATGAATACTTATTCCATGTGTATATAGGTACACACACACACATATATACACACACACATATACACACACACACACACACACACACACACACACATTCTACCACTGGGCTTAGACAGGTATTGAGCACACACTCCCTCTCAAGACTCTTCTGGAGAAAAAGCGAACACAAAAACTTTAAGGAAAATAAGGATACAAGCACAGTTCTACAGATGCATATTTTAACATTCGCCTTTTATTTGAGAAAATTCAAATGGGCATGCAACACAGTGGAAGCTATTTAACATAAAAATTAAAAATCAAATGCTGTCTCCGCTATTATACAGTCACACACTTCATTAGACATCCCTTTAAGAAAAGATGAATCTGATTGAAAAAAAATTGAATCATGTTGAAACACATGTCAGACTGTTTACTCGGCTAGCCAAGAATTACCACACTTTGGAGAGAAAGTTTAAGGATTTTAACTTTTGTTTGGACAGCCTCTAATTTCACAGTAACCATTAGATACTCTTACAGAACAGGAACACACCGTGCAGCAAGTGTAACACAAAATACAAACTTCGAAGCAACCTGCACTGTAATACAGTGAGCCTTGGCGAGAAAACACACTGGGGATCATTTTATTTTAGTGTTGGGTGGCATTCCAAGCAGTCAGATAACTCTCAATCCTCCCTTTTCTGATGGAATACTGGATAAGTGAGCTGTGTGATGGTAAACATCACTGTTAGGTTAGCCAGCGACTTCTCGGGATATCAACTTAAACAAGCGTCCATCTGCACAAATGTTAAGAAAACCTTTCCGTAAGTGGGGACCAGAAATCTTCCTGATTGCCGTGTTAGTTGGGAAACACATCCACATGCTGGTTTTTCACACACACACACACACACACACACACACACACACACACACACATACACAAACATATGTATATATATGTATGTGTATATATATGTCTGTGCGTATGTATGTATGTGTGTGTGTTTTAATTTTTAATACATTTTAGCTTTACAGAAATGCTGCAAGATGGTAGGGAGTGCCTCGGTTTTCGTTTCTACCACTGTTAATATCTTACTTCTCAAATCCCAGAACTGCCTAAACTCAAGTGCTTGCTTTTGAAGAGGGTCTTTCTGCTCAGAGTTGAAGGCTACCTGCCAAAGCCACCAGATTCGAACTAAAGGACAAGAGTAGCACCTACCAACCTGCACGTCCCTGAATTGTTCTTAAGTTAACTGAAGAAATTCACATCAGATGGAAGAGTTAAAACAGGACCCAAAATACATATACCTCAAGGATTAGGAGGAAAAAAAAGACAAAAAACAAAAATGACCTCTTAAAGAACAATTTGGAGACAAGTGAAGCCTTAGTTTCCCGTTCCATTGTTGAACCAGGAAGAATATGACTTAAGTCATTATTCACAAAGAAATTTGGATGGCCTTATTCAATGAATACTTTCATATCACGGTGTGATAGGGACCCTATTACCAATCTTGCTGTGGCCTGAGTTAAGATCCAAAAGAGATCAGAGGTCTCTATTGAGATAAGATCCAAAAGAAGTCAGAGGTCACTATTTTTCACCCATGTAGAGTGTTTATAAAGCATTCACTTTGAATCCTCTCTTCCTGCTCCTGTGTCTGTCCCTCCTCTGTCCTCTGCTCAGTGGCTGGGCACATTGCTTCCAGAACCCTGCAGAGATTCATAGGCTAGCTACGGCCACGTGTGGCAGGCACCTCCAATAGAAAAAAAATAACTTTGGAGAGAGATTCTCATTGGCTATGCCAGTGGCCAAGCTTGGTGCCTGATATCTGGGTACACACTTCCTCTCCTTACCTAAAATACAGACAAGACCTAGGGAGCGGATAGCACCGTCCCAGGACCCATGGGACCCCCACTTTCTCTATCTCTTCCCCCTTTCCTTTCATTCTTTGTACCACTTCTCTCCTTTTCACTACAATCTTCACCCCAGTTATAATGTAACCTTTCCTTTTGACAGGCAAACAACGTAGTCAGACCTTCAATGCTTTACAAACAAAGTAACTTCCACCTATTTCTTCCGGCTGCATTGCCTTTGAACATAAACTTCTTGAGGGGAGAGAGCTCGGGCCTTCCTTCTTAGAACCAGTTTGCAAGCTCTAAGCAAAGTCACGTATTTACGTAGAGCCATAGACAACAGTTCGAAACCCTGCAACTCACAACAATGAGAACTGAATTCCTCTCCTGCCGCAAGACCGATTTGCTGAGTTTTATATGTTGTATTCACTCAGGACCCGACGCTACCTGGGGATGCAGCCACAGGTCAGTTCCTGTATGACTGTGTCCCACTGCACTCAATCCGTGTTCACTGGCCTTTTAACCTGGTCACACAAGCTGTAGACCTGGAAGGACAATTATCACAAGAAGACAGGACAGAGGCTCCGGGGAGCAAGGTTGCCCCGGGCCAGAAAGGTGCATGCTAACACATTCCCAGGTCAGCAACAGATGCCACATTCAACAGACGATCTTTCTTTAAGTCAATCCTTTTCCTTTGTTCCGCAAAGCCTATGTCAGGCTTTCATAGCTGGGCTTATCTGTTGTTAACTAGCAGGCAGGATTCTAATCACAGGAACCTGGAAGGAGTCTCAGATTGAGTCCTTTAAGTGACTTGAGGGAGTCTGACTCTCTGGCTATTCTTCTCATCCTCTTCTCTTTGCCACAGCAAAACTCGTAACTGTAGCCAACACAGCTTTCTTTGAGAATCGTAACTCCTTGAGAAGCGCCTTCAAAATAATACCATTTAAACCAAAAGCTGGTTTTGAACTGATACCACAATTTTCTTTCTGTTGGGAAAGATACAAAACTTCTGGAGTTTTTTATATTGTCACTGGCCTTTTCACACCAGGACACATGAGTGTTTGCACGTTGAGGTCAAAGTGTGTGGGCTGAGTTGTTGAGAGTGGAGAAGCCATCAGGGTCCCCATGGGCTCACACCAGACATCTCCGGACACGAAACACATTTCCCTCTCTCTCCAGCCGCAGAGTTCATGTTATCGTGAACTCCATCATCTCTCCACCCTCGACGGGTGATTGAAACGATGGCGGCTTTGAGCCCATGGTGCTGCATTTCAGCTAGAATGTATTTCTCATCTACTTCTGCTACCCAATAGCATTGAGGTGATTTTTGCGGAGCAAAAACCATGGTAGTAATCTAAATTTTTCTTTTTTACCATTATTGACCAGAAAAACTACCTTGTAGAATATGAGATATTGTTTGAATCTCATAACTGCTTACTACTTTTCATGGGTACTTCAGAGAAATCCCCATTTATGAAGGAAAGCCTTGAAAAATTAAGGGTTTTGCTCAGCACACAGCACAGCTCATTAGTAGCTGAGTTGGTGCTGGGGCCTCAGTAGCTAAATAGTTCGCCTCAATTTTCCTTTAGGAGTAAGTGACTTGAGCAACTGTATAAGGAAGAATTGTGATTTCAGCTTGCATCTTGTAGAGAGAATTATTATTATTATTATTATTATTATTACTTTCAACCTTGGAGGTGAAAGGTCAGAGTTTACAGAAAAGGACACGACTCATTCCTCATTCCTATTCCCACACGGTCACAGATACTTAGCTATTCACTGAAGTGATTGTTGGCTTCTGCTTCTGTTTCCTACCTGGGCACACGGCTGGAGGAAGTGGCTATAGATAAACTCTGCCGCAGCTCACGCAATACCAGGATCTCTGAATTGAGGCCAGGAAACAACATACAATCTTCAAAATAGAGACATGCGCTCCCCGTCGCACGCACCCCGGCTCTGGAATTACAGTGATTGTGTGCCTCGCTTTCTGTAACTGAGCCTCTGTTTGTTTTCAGGAAATGTATCTTCTAAACGGTCATTAGTTTTACTTATTCAAATATCTACATGTCATTTGTCTTGCAATTAAGAGTTCCTAGCAGCTCCCAACAATTCTTTTGATTACCAGCATTCCAAACATAATAAAAGAGTAATTCTCCTTTACATGGCTGTGTCTGGGGAGGGAGAATCATGTAATATATACAATTTTCACCCACACCACAGTGTTGAGAAATGTAATTTTCTGTGTATTCTCTTCTAAGGATATTTTCAATATTTCTGGATTGTCTCTGCTCTCAGGAACAGGATTGAAATCTCCACTTTGGTATTTATCTGGGACTGTGATAGCTCAGTCGTCTGCCGCCAAATGCCAAGATAGGGGAATCTCATCATCCAGAGACCAGCTGCATGATGGGCAGTTAATAGATATATCAAACCTTGGGATATATGCTAAGCTGAAGGGATGATTGGCTGGTGATACACTGATTGATTAGCATGGGGAGAATGGGTTTCTTCTTGACAACCTAAGATTATGCTCAGCTAAGCTCAAATTGCTTACACCTCTTCTATTGGGTTTAAAATTACAGTCCTGTCATCTAAAATCTCTCTTCAATGAAATTTTTACCATATATAAAAATTAAAGGGAAAAAGAAAGTAGGTGCGATGGATAAGAGTAAATGGAGTAGATACATTTCATGCTACTGTTGTTGATTCCCCTGCGAAGAGTTGATATGTAAATCCGCCCGAGAAATGTTACACATTCCATAAATGACTCCTGAATATTATACAATAATGCCAGAGAAAAAGTTCTATATGTTTAAGTCGGCGAACACTGTATTTTCAAATACATTAAGGTTCTACCTCACCTAGGGAAAACTGGGAATTCCAGGACACCCTCCATTAATCAGCTTTACTTGTTAAGGCACATAGGCCCCCCTCCCCCATCTCTGGACTTTACTGTTTTTTTAACTGCTGGCATGCTTTGCAGGGGCAGGGCAGGAAAGGCCAGATTTATGGAGAGTGTGGATTAGCTTTGTATTTGAAGCAGCTCAACATGAGTAGTGGCTCCTTTAATTAGCAGTGACGATGCTAAAGGCAGTCACATGCACACACTGAAATATTTTAATGTTCTCCCTGTTTCCCATGCACGTGGGAATCACATATGCTTTAAAACACAACAAGACCAGATGAACAGAGAGTGCTAATCTTGTTCTAGCAATCAATCACACACACACACACACACACACACACACACACACACACACACACAC
>CABHPQ010001663.1:39497-72532 GCA_902168405.1 Peromyscus aztecus
CACACACACACACACACACACACACACACACACACACACACACACACAATCAAGACTTTGCACAAAAGGGTAACATGTACGGCTTTACCAACACCTGGTATCCTTAGTTTCCAATAAATTCATTAAACATAAGCTTCGTTTCTGATGTCCCATTTAAAGAATCCATCTGATTGTAGTCTAAATTATCAGACTGGCTAGAAAAAAAGGACCTTGCTCTGGATCTGATCCTTCCTTCCCATACTCCTTACACCCCCCCCCCCCAAAAAAAAGAAGAGGAGGAGGAGGAAGAAGAAGCTGGTAAGCTTTAACTCAGCACATGGAGGAGCACCCTCTCCTCTGTCTGAGCAAATAAGGATTTGGTTGCTGAATCACACTGGATAAGTGGTTCATTGAGAATGTTAAAATCTGCATTAATAAATAGGACTGGGCTCCTTGGATTTTCCCCTTCCTATCAGCCATCAGCGGTAGGGGATCAGCTGGGACAAAAATCCCCAGCTGAACAACCCACATACAACTCAGTGAGCAGACTTAAAACAAGGCCATTTATTGGCCGCTGTTATGCAAACAAAGCGTCCGAGTCTTAGAAACAGATGTCAACTGAAGCATATGCTTACCGTAAACTGGAATTTGATTCTCTTTATAAAAATAGACATAAATGGGCCTTCGGAAAGTAGACTGCCTCTTGTTGTCTACCACTGCCTAACTTGATTCAGCCTAAAGCTTTTAAAGAGATGAATAGACTGATGTTGCCAGGGCAAAAAGAATAAAAGTTAAAAAAAATTAAATTGGAAATAAATGATAACATGTTGGAGCAGTTCCCAGAAGCAATTTTACGGATTTTTCTCTAAAAACACAAGACAGGAAGTTAAAAGCTTACTGCGGGTCACCCATGGCATGTCGAGTTATCATTTCCTACCACTTAGGGTGGAAAGGAACTGCGCATTCCGGTGGTCGTTTTAGGAACGCGCGCTTTCCCCTCTTCGCCCTTCCTCTCTCTCTCCCTTGCCTCTTCTCACATCTTGATGTCTTTTAAATGTCACTTATTTTACATGAGGCAGTTGGTAGAGACATGAGTCAACAGCAATCAGAACCATTATCCCCTGCAGCGAGTCCTGGCCGTAATGCATTGTGACACCTTCGCCGGCCAGCCACCGATTTACCTTTCTGCTTCTTAGGGAATGAAGTGGCATCACGGGAAAATGGCTGTGATGGGAACAGCGTGCGCATAACTGGTATTAAATTTACCTCTCAGCCTAAGTGAATTTTCCTCACATGTGCCTAATCAAAACGAAAGCTCACGGACCCAGGCTGAGCTGGCCAGCACTTCCCCACCCCTGGGACCAGGGCTATTTTGTTTTATCTCTTTGTACAAGCTGGCAGAAGTTTAAAGTGAAGGGGATAATCCAAGACTGGTGTCTTTATGAAATAGCATCCTTACATGAAGAGGCTTTTAACTGTCTGTCGCTGTCCTCAGGAAAGAAGAAGGAAAAAAAAAAAAAACTGTGACAATCTCATTTTGTTGAGCACCCTCCCATGAAAAGGGAAAATAATAGCCATGGCTGCCATGGCTAGTAGTGACCTTACACAATCCATTATCAACCAAACACTTTAAAAGTCAGTTTTGCATACACGGTGGGGAGAAATGAAGGATCTATCACAATCATTTTCACTTTAGTGAATTTGCCATCCGTTTGAAGTCAGACACTTGATATCCCAACACATCCAGCCAGCGTCACAGTGCATGCAAAAGGAAAAGTGAGTGATTAGAAGATGTCCGGTGCAGATACGATGGCACCCTGCGATGTAAGACCTTAGCTAGGGCCGGTGTCGGTGGTGCGTTGGCATTGTGCGAACCTTCCCCCAACTTGAACGTGAGAAAAAGAACAATCAAGAACTGAGTCCTTCAAATTTCTAGAAGGGCTTGACATCCCTTCAAAAGTATGTTTCACCAACCACTTCGCGGAGATCAGTAGGTGCCAAAGGAGGTGCAGGCAGAGCAATTACCGTCTTGCACAGTCAGCCTGATGCTTATTCACAGACAGGAGTGGCTTGCTTTCTGCCGTGAAGCAACTGTGCATGTTGCTGATAATAGAGCAGAGGTATTGCTAAATTGGTACTGAAATAGCACACCTCGTTTACTTCCAGCAGCTTATTTGTGGAAGGCAATGAAGGCTGGAATATTTTCTCATAACGACAAGAATAGCCAACTCATTGTTAACATTAAAATTAGTTTTCTGACATGGTACATGCTATGCATTTACTTTTCCTTAAATAGGAACTTCCGTGCCTGGAGAAGAACACTGACGGCATTTCTTTCCTCTTGAGGATAACCCATCTTTTTTTCTCCTCTAATAAACCATCTAGCAGTGACTGGAATCAAAGAGCTCATCACTCTATGGCTCTTCTTTCAGAACTTCAAAGACCAGTGCCCTTGGTTTCGGCAGTGCATTATTCTTGAACTGTCTTCTTCGAGTCAAATACTAGGAGTGAGCCCCAAGGCAGAGGTGGCTGAGAATGTGGCCGTAGTCACACCGTCACAGTCTTATGACAAATGCCAAAACCTTGAGCCACATTTATAGACTGTAACCTTCCCACGAGCAGTTGTTGGGACAGGGGCAAAGAGAGGGTTATAATATTCTCTTTTAAAGAAAGATTTATTTTTAAAAAAATTTTGTTTCTGTGTTTGTGCTTGTGTGAGTTTATGTATCCCACCTGTGTTCAGGTCCCCACGGGAGCCTGAGGGTGTCTGATCTCCTGGAACAGGAACTGCAGGTGATTATAAGCCACCTGATGTGGCTCCTGGGAACCAAACCCAGGTTTTCTGCCGGAGCAGTATGTGGTTTAACTGTTGAGCCATCTCTCCGGCTCGGTACAACGGTCTTTCCAAGTTTGTTCACCCACATTCCTCCAAACCCTTGAGTTCAGCGTTCAGAGTCCATACTTTCATCTGGAGCTCCTGGTCCCGCTCCAATAGTCAGTCAAACTAGCTTGGGGCATCAGGATCCTACAGAAGTGGGAGCGGGTGCTGTCAACAGTTCCGGTCCCACATCAGCTCCATCCCAACTCTGCCTCTGCATCTCTGGGGACTTTCTACTAAATATAGGGACGAGAGAATCAAAACTATCAAGTACAAGGATACCACAAAGAGGCAGGTGCTGTTGTTGAGGTCACGACAGCTAACTAGAGGAAGGAAAAGCGAGCAGAAGGAGTCACCATTTTCAAAACCTTGTGCAAGAACACCAGAGGTTGCCACTTCCAGGATCAGTGAGAGACCAAGAAGGGATGGGAAGGTCGGCCATCCCGGGAAGGTAGGCCATCCCAAGAAAACAGCCGGAGGATGTTCCGAACACATCTACACTTATATTCTCAGCCAGAGAGAAAAAAACAAATCAGGCACAAAGCATCAGCTAAGTCAGCCATTGAGTGGTATCATCTGCTTTTCCTGAGTGAGCCCTGCTGTGGGAAAGAAAAGTCACACTGAAGCACCGGGTCTCCAGGTGATTACACAACTCAAGGATGAGTCAAGAGTAACGACGCCAACTCAAGTGTTTGGGCAGATTGGCCACTCGGTAGACATGCCTGAACTAGCTTGAAATTGGAGTGTAGTAACAAGGGTCGTCTCACTGGCCACTGCTGAGAGAGCAGTCACATGACCTCAGGCAGGCTCTGCAGCAAGCTCAGGGACAGCCCAGCAGTGAGGAGGGCATCATGGGCACAGCTATGACTGGATGTCTACTCTGAAGTGAGCATCCAGTGCTGTCCCTGGTTTCCAAGAGTTACAGGTGAGAAGACATGGGAAGAGCATCGTCACAAGGCAGACGGCTTCTCCCTAGCTGGTTGTTATGGAGGTCCTTCTCCAAGCCACTTAAAGATGGTTTGGGTTTTGTGGTTGTCAATGGGTTTCCTGAGTCCCGGCGAATCAGCTAGGAGAAGAACACAGCTAGCTCAGAATCTGTATGGGGAATTTCTACCTTTGATGCCACTGGATGTGGCCTGGCTACTCTGGACAGCTCCCGGGAGCGCAGGCTGCTGCAGAGCTCTTGTTCTTATTACAAGAAAATGAAGACAATTCCTACCAGGTGTCTCTGCAGCTGAAATCATACAGCTTTGCTTCTTCTTTCCTTCCTTCCTTTCTTCCCTCCTCCTCCTCTTCTTCCTCCTCCTCATCTTCCTCCTCCTCCTTTTTTTTTTTGCAGAACAGTAGTTTGGAAAGAGGTAAAGTAGTGGTATTCCCCTCCAAGATCATTTTGTAAAAATAGTTTGTTTCCTAAAGATGAAAAGACTCTGAGAGCAAATGAATCCTTATGAGAGGAAAAGGCTGATGGACTAGAAGTCGGAAGACAGACATTAAGGAGAGAAAAGAAATAGTTACCATCGACTTGGCACCTACTAAAATGATCAGAGTACCCTATAAATTAGGCTCTCTACTACAGATGAGGAATCAAAGCCCAGTGAGGTCGGAAAACTAGTCCAACACATCCCCTCCTCCCCAGGCCAGTGAGTGGGCAGGCAGGACTTTGAGCCCAGCCTAAGATCTTTGATCTACCTGACCTCAGGGTCACTTATACTGAGTCAGCAAGGATGGAGAGCTAAGAGAAGCAGCGAGCCACAACTGACAGACTTCATGACTTATTGAATTTGGGGCATCTGGAGAAAGGGTGGGGTACAACTCAGAGAGTAAGGGTCCAAGTGACGTGTCAGGGTCATGAGCCTGTTTTGAGGATCAAAGGTATTTTAGGTGGATGTTCTGGTTGGATCCACTGGAAATATGGAACTATATTTAGTTCCAAGGTTATACACAGGCTATAAATTTAAGAAATACCTATATGGATAATACTTACAAATATGAAAGCAGATAAGCATGGGTAAGAGAGGCTATGGTAAGACTAAAGACAGATTTTTAAAAGACTCCTTCCCCACAGGGAGAAGCTGTGCAACCTCAGAGAATTCCTTCATTTCTTGGAGCCACAGTTTCACCATTTGTACAATGAGTATACTTGATAGATGAATGAGTATACAGGAGAGTGTATATATACAATATCATATTATTCAGTCTTAAAAGATGCAAGGCATTTTGATGCATGTGTAACGTGGATGAACCTTGAGGACATTATGCTAAGTGAAATAAGCTAGTCATAGAAAGATATCCTATAGGGTTCTACTTATATGGCATACCTAGATAGTCAAATCCATACAGACAGAAAGAATGATGGCTGCCAAGGGCTGGAGTGAGAGGAATTCCTGTTCATTGGGTATAGACTTTCAGGCTATGGAGGAGAACAGCATGGAAGGTTGCATGATGACGTGATTGTACTTAAAACATTAATATATGTAGATAATAATTTTTATGTTATATGCATATACCAAAATTAAAAGTAAATAATGCAATTTTAAATGGCAACATGAATATTTATATCCTAGGATTGATAAAAGACAAAAACACACCAATGTTTGAAAACTCAGTATAATACCTGGTGTGGGTGGTTTGAGTAAGATTGGCCCGCATAAGCTCATATATTTAAATGCTTGGTCACCAGGGAGTGGAACTGTTTGAAAGGATTACAAGGATTAGGAGATGTGGCCATGCTGGAGGAAGTGTAAACTTGTTAGAGGAAGTATGTCACTGGGGGTGGGCTTTGAGATTTCAAAAGTCCATGCCAGGCCCAGTCTCTCTCTGCCTGCTGCCTGAGGATCAGGATGTTGTAGAACACTCAGCTACTTCTCCAGCACCGTGTCTGCCTGTGAGCCGCCATACTTTCCCCCACGATGATGTGAACTAACCTCTGCAACTGTAAGCAAGCCCCCGGTTAAATTCTAAGAATTGCCTTGGTCACGGGGCCTCTTCCCAGCAACAGAATAATGACTAAGACACTTGGTGTATACTTTGTCAATAAAATGTCAATAAAATTGATTTCTTCCTCTTACTGGAAAGGAAGAAAAAAAGATGGGAGGGGGAAAGTAATAAGAGAAATATGAAATATTGTGGAAGTCATGAAAGGCATGTTTCTAGCAAAAGGCAAATGAACAGAGTGAAACACTGACAAGAGGTAGGGGAGAGGAGGCTTTTGGATCTTATCATTAAGGATACATGTATATACACACAGTGGAGAAAAGACAGTATCTTGAGTGAATGGTCTCAGAAAACTGGATATCTCCAGTAGAAGAATGAAACTTGAGGTTTCTCACTCACGTTGCACACAAATCAGTTCCAAATGGATCAAAAATATCAGTGTTAGACTGGGACCTCTGAAAGTTCTAGAAGGAAGAGTGGAGAGTGTACATCAGGATACGGACTCAGGTAACAAGTGGGACTTCACGACACTGAAAAACTTCTTTATTACAAAGGAAACTGTTAGTCAACTGAAGAGGCAACCCACTGAATTGGAGGGAGAAATCTTTGCTAGCTATACATCTGACAGGGGATTAGGAGGAGTGTCTAGAATACACACACACACATGCCACACACACACCACACAAACACATACAAACACCCCCCCAAACAGACACACACACACACACACACACACACACACACACACACACAAACAAATTAAATACCAAGAAAACCAACAACCCAAATTAAAAAAATGGGCTCTGGAACTGAACAGAGAATTCTCAAAAGAGCAAATACAAATGGCTAAGAAATATATATATATATATATATATATATATATATATATATATATATATATATTTTTACAGGTATCCACCATCCTTAGCTATTAGGGAGATGTAAATTTAAACTACTTCGGCATTCCACTGTATCTCTGTTAGAATGGCTAAGATTAAGAAAACAACAGACAACAAGGGCTGGTGAGGCTGTAGGGAATGGAGAACCCTCTCATGCACGGTTGGAAGGATGGAAATCAGTACATCGCTTCCTCAGAACACCAGCACTAGCTCTTCCATATGACCTAGCCGCACCACTCCTGGGCATAGACCCCCAAGGACCCTAATTCCTACTACAGAGACATGGGTCATGTCCATAGCTGCTCTAGTCACAATATCTAGGACATAGACACAGCCTGGTTGTCTGTCAACCGATGAATGGATAATAAAAAAAAAAAAAAAGTGGTACCTATACATGATGGAATTTTAGTCACCTGTCAAGAAAATGGAAATTTCCAGGTAAATGTGTGGTGCTGAGAAACATTACACTAAGCCAAGTAACCCAGACCCAGAAAGACAAATGTCACATGTTCTCACTCACAGTGGATCTTAGTTTTGAGCCTTTATATTTGTGTATTTAACTTGGAGTACCCGTAGAATCCAGAAAACTGGAAAGGGTTCATGCTAGTTTACCTTTTATTGCTGTTACAAAACATCATGACCAAAGGCAACTTGGAGAGGAAAGGGTTTATTTCAACTTAAAGCTTATGGTCTCCCACACAGGGAAGTCAGGGCTGGGACTCAAGGAAGGAACTGAAGTCCAGAAGCCTTGAGAACAATGCACACTGGCTTGTTCTCTGAGTTTGCTTTCTCCTCCCTCCCTCCCTCTCTCCCTCCCTCCCTTCCTTCCTCCATCCCCTCCCCCTAGCCTTTTGAGACAAGCCTTGCTGTCTTGGCGCTTGCTATGTAGACAGGCTGGCCTTGAACTCACAGAGATCTTCTTGCCTCTGTCTCTGCTTTCAGAGTGTTGGGATTAAAGGCATGTGACCCTACATCCCACCCAGCTACCTTTTTTTTTTTTTTAATATATCTCCCACAAAAACCTGCCCAGGGGAGGCACTGTCCACAGTGGGCTGAGCTGTACCACACAGACTACAGATCTGTCTTATGGAGGCATTTTTCTCAATGAAGTTTCCTCCTCCTGGATGACCCTAGCTTGTATCCCAATTAACAACAACAACAAGGAGAAGGGATCATACGCTTAAGGAAGTGACAGCCGAACATGGTGCTTTGAAGGGGAAAGTGGGAATGATGGGAAGGGAGGGCTGAGTGGAGAGAGGGATGAGAAAGTAGGGTGGAACAGAGGGTGGGAGACGATGACTAACAGAGGATTTGAAAAATCCATAGAAAGCTACTATTTTATAACACACACACACACACACACACACACACACACACACACACACACATACACACACACACACACACACATCCACATACAGGTGATGTCACTCCCATAAGCCCTATGATGTCAAATAAAAAACCCAGAACTGGATATGTGGTACCTCCCTTTGAATTTTTGGTCAGGAGCATCCTGGAGCCCCTCTCCAAACAATAAAGGCTATTGACATTGCTCTTGGATACACATCGGAACTTGATGGTAAGACACCACTGTTGAAGACACACACTTTGGACACGGGACAGGAAGAATCAGGTTGGTGCTGCCCAGAAAGCTTCCTCTCTGCTGGCTAGCTGTCATAGTACTGGAAGGTATACTGTAGGTTGCTGCGGGGGGAAAGCTTCCTCTCTGCTGGCTAGCTGGCAGAGCACTGGAAGGTATTCTGTAGGTTGCTGCGGGGGAAAGGTCATCGATAGTCTTAACCAGTTGTGTGCCTTGAGAACTACAATAATGACCAACATGGCAACATATGCCATGGGTACGACAGGGGCAATGTGATGGGGGATAACCAGCCACTTTCTGACTGGGTTGAAGGCATGCTCCACAGGGGAAACATAGGCACAATGCTATCAATCTGCCCAAGAACCCATGGTTGGGAAGTTCACAGGTTCTGGGGATTGAACTACTATTCCATGTTGTTAACTGGGCATAGTAAGCTGCTCTCTAAATTAGCATCTCTAACCCAGAGACTGGTGCAGCTCTTAGACCTAATCAGGGAGGTTTCTTCCTATTGTGGCCAGAGGTCAACGAAGAAACTCACAGCTGGCCAAAGTGCAGAGGCTAAGTGTCTGTGGTGTGCTCGGCACCAATGGAACATGCATTTCACACTCTTTCCCTCCAAAGCTCAGGGCCCAGGGAGGAAGAGGGGGGAGAGAATGAGAGCCAGAGGTCAGAGGGGACGGCAGTGAGAGAATGTCTTCCGGACCTTGCAGGACTACAGCAATCATGGACTCACAGTAATTATGGTGGTCTGCATAAGGCTTGCTCAAGATCAAACCAGACAAGTTGAGCTATTGGCAGTTCATGACTCCTGAGAGAAGGAGAGTCAGTTTTCCTTAAAGGTGTGACCCCGCCCCACCCCACCCCCAGTAAGTGGGTCATGCCCATAAGTATATGGACAGTGCCAACTAGATTGGATGGGATATATATATATATGTATGTGATATGAGTATTATATATTATATGATATATATATACACACACATATATATCAAAGATATAAAGTTGGGAGGAGTAGGGAGTTAGAGGGAATTATATATGATATATACACACACACATATATCAAAGGTATAAAGTTGGGGGAGTAGGGAGTTAGAGGGAATTATATATGATGCACACACACACATATATATATCAATCAAAGACAAAGTTGGGGGAGTACGGAGTTAGAGAGAGGATTGGGAGTGGATATAAAAAAATACATTGCATGCTTCTCAAAGAATTAAGAAAATATTCTGTTATATTCACTAAGAATGTATGTAAAGGGGCTGGAGAGATGGTTCTGCAGTTAAAAACATTTGCTGCCGTCTGTGAGGACCTAAGTTCAGTTCTCGGCACTCACATCAAGTGACTCACAACCATCTATATGACTCCAGCTCCAGGGGAACCTGACACCCTCTTCTGGCCTCTGAGGACATTGTGCACACAAGACATACAGTTAGATACACACACACATACACCTAGATAAGGATAAAGATAAATCTTTTAAATGAGACTATAAGTGTTGTATATACATAATACACATATATTCAATAATTTTTAAATTATCAGAATTATGCATCTATCTATATATCTAACATCTTTCTATTTATCCATCATCCTTCTAGCTATCTATTTATCTATCATCTATTTATCTATATCATCTATCAATCTATCATCTATCATTTATCTATTTATCATCTATCTATCTATCTATCTATCTATCTATCTATCTATCTATCTAATTACTGAAAACTTACAGCAGAACTCTGTTAGAGTGACAAACCCAATATGAGTTTAAGGCAGTGGTTCTTGACCTGTGGGTCACAACCCCTTTGACAAACCTCTATCTCCAAAAGCATTTACATTACGATTCCTAACGGTAGCAAAATTACAGTTCTGAAGTAGCACTGAAAACAATTTTATGGTTGGGGGTCAGCACAACATGAGGAGCTGTATTAAAGGGTCGTAGCAGTAGGAAGGTTGAGAGCCACTGGGATACGGACTAAGTGAGCCAATAAACAGGAGAGGCAGAGACTGCAGATTCATTTCTTAGGAGTTTAGGAAACACAGAAGACAGAGTGGGGATTAAGGGTCGGAGGGTCGGAGGGCCCCCACGAGCACCTGCTGACTTTCTTTTCTTTTTTTAAGGTGGCAAATCTTAATCATGTCTGTAAACAGAACAGGTGGAGAGGGATGGGGAAGAGGTCCCACAGACAGAACAGAGGGAACCTAATGTAGGAAGAGGGGGTCACCCTTTGGGATGGAAGAGGAGTGGAGAAGATGGATGGTTGAGGTTTTCTTTTTCTTCCTTCCTTTCTTTTCTCCCCCCTCCCCCTTGTGGGGAAGAAATCATTACATGCCAAGAATGAGAGGCTATTAGCAGGGCAGAGAAACAACAAAGCTCTATAATCAACTCTTAATTATCAGCATTTTGGTTTATCAGCTTCCCATCTTGCTTTCAAGCAAGTTAGCCCTCACTCAGCTTAATTACTTGCTTTGTTAGCACCTCAAACTCAACGTAATACAACTTTGTATGTGGCCTGCAGCCCAGCGGGGTGACATTCTAACACCTGAACACTTAACCGCTTCTGTGGCTAGGGAAGGACTTACAGTCGGACAATCTGGTTGAGCTTGGGAACCAAGCAGCAGCCGGAGACACAAGCGGTTAAACTCTCCCAGGTGGTGCTGAGTGGCCTTCTATAGTGTGGCGTAGGTGCTTTGGTCGCAGTGATTCCTCACATCATATATAGATGTTCTTTAGTCCCTTAGTCAACTAACAATGATTAACCCCAGCTACGTGCCAGAAACTGTGCTCCAGCGTGTGAATGCTAAGATGGTCCCGGAAGTCAAGACAGGATATTGGAGGAGACGGGAAGCAGATTCTGGTCCTAAGAGAAGGCAGTTTGCAATGTTAAAATCCAGCTGCGGACAGCCAAGAGTAAGTCGCGACTGAGGTCCGGCTTTGGTGACAACTTCTCCTTCTTCGGTAGCTGGAGCAATAACTCACTGTGATCTGGTTGGTTTACATACAGTAGAGTGGAGAGAGGAGGTGTGTATCTCTTCAGACCCAGCAGGCCCTGCCAGACAAGGCATGGTTCCGCACAGGTTTCCATTTCTGAGATTGACGCAGTGCGTGCGTTCTTTTATATTTCAGGGTTGCTGGAAGTCTCGGTGCATGAGAGGCCACGCACAAGACTCAGACTTTTAGCCAGGCATGGTGGTGGCACAGGCCTTCGACCCCAGCACTTGGGAGGCAGAGGCACGTGGATCTCTGAGTTCGAGGCCAGCCTGGGTCTAACGAAACGAGCTCTAGGACGGCCGGGACTACACAGAGAAACCCTGTCTGGAAAAACAACATTATGAGGGACTTGCTGAGAAGCGCAGTTGTACGGGTGTAACGGGAAGAGCCTGGAGCTTGACCGCAGCCTTGGCACCCCGAGGGCTGTGGGTCCTAAAGAGCTGCTCAGGGAGACGGGCCCTGGAAGATGACGTCACTGCCCTCTCTTCCGGTGTAACCCAAACTCTCCTTTCCTCGCAGCGGCGGTTCACTTTTTGCTGGTTTTCTAACGACCCTCCTCCTTTGTCCTCCGGTCTCTGCATTCCTGCCTCTTCCTCTTTTTTCTTTCGCTCTCATTTTACCTCCTTCATTTATCTGCACTCCTGGAGATAGTGTTTCTAGGTCTGGCAGCAAATGTCTCGCTTTACTTGGCTTCTACTACCAAATCAGAACAGGTCTTTTTCCCATTGAGTGCTAAACCAGCCGGTCACGTTGGCCGGGGGATGCGCTGGGGAGTTTCCATAGATAAATTAAATATACACATCTGACTTATTTATTTTGAATATGTGTGTAGTGGTATGTGTATGCACACGTGGGGGGAGAGCGGCACACGTGCATACAGGTGCCCAAGCACGTGTGTGTGTTTGCATGGGGCCAAAGGGTGATGATGTCTGGTGTTTCCCTCAATTGCTCTACACTCTAGTTTTTTGAGACAGGGTCCCTGAGCTCACTGATCTGCTAGACTGGAGGGGGCTCACCAGTCCCCGCTCCCCAGTGCTGGGGTTACAGCTGTGTACAACCACACCTGGCTTAGATGCTCGGGATCCGAACTCAGGTTCTCAGTTTAATTTCCTACCTGAGCCATCTCTCCAGTCCCTATTTTTAACTATTCACTGTCCCAGGGCTATTTCTTTGCCCAAATGGAAAATTTCAAAACACACACACACACACACACACACACACACACACACACACACACACAGTATATATATGTATATATGTATATATGTATGTATATACATACATTCTGAAACCTGTCAAGTACACAGTTGATTGAGATCATTACTCCTTGTTTCAGAACTATTCCAGGGTCTAAAGTTGCTCTAGGAGAAAAATTACAGATAACCAAGGCATTGATTTATTTTGATTGGTGGTTATGAAATATCTATTTACAAGAACTGTTACTAAAAGAAGGTGGGGGGAGGCCACAAATAGAACTCACCTAGCCCTCAAACTACACAAGAACACCAGGATTGTTGAGTTGTGGTAGCCCTCACAGTGTTTCAGGCTTGTTACTTCAACTCAGATAGAGCTGTAAATGTACAGAGTCTCCCATAACCCAGGAAAAGCTTCACTGCTTCTGAAATGGGATAACAAATACTACCTCTTCTACACCCCAAAGCCTAGTCTCCCACCATGTCATGGTGGTCCCTTCTAATGATAGATACTCTCTCTGCTCATGTTGAAAGACACTAAATTAAAGAAGGCCCTAGAACTCAGCCAAAATGGGGCAGTGGCCTAATGGTCCAAATGTTTGTCTGATTCTGCAAAAAGAGACTCCCAAGGGGCCCAGGGAATGCTGGGGCCAAGAGTAGATAGGAGGAAAATAAAATCTTAACCCTATAAACACTGACCGTGTTAGGCATAGGACCTGGAAACATGGCATTTCGAAATCAAAGTGGAAAAAGCTCTCCCCACTCCGGAGACTCGGGAGCGGCATGCAGGCGGGCAGGCGGGCAGGCGGGCTGTTCTGAGAGCAGGCTGTGCTCTTCCCAGTGAGTGTGTATTGCTGCCAGTCAGTAGACATCCGTGCGAGCCTGCAAGCAGCTATCTCACCATTATCCATCCAAAGAGTAATCAGGGTGAAAAGGACAGTCAGTGTGAGAGGAAATAATTGCAGCCTAAACTCCTCTTACTCATTAAGAAGCAAGACTATTTGGGGAGCGTGGGGGTGGGGAGGGTCAGGGAGAAAGCTATTGAGTTTTCATCACTCTGTCAGGGCAGGTCAAGTTTTAGCTCCAGCAATTTTGGCATGATTTCCTATAATCACATTATGGTTAAAAGTATATTAATCACAGTAAGTACCACCATCCTATGGTGAGAGTAATACTTGCAGAAGGGCAGAGACAGAATCTGAAGTCTGTCCCCGGGTGGGTCTGCCTCTGCGGCGGTCAGCGGCAGGACAGCTGCCTTTGTCATGGCAAAAGTGATTGAGAATCGGTCACCAAAAAAACAATTCTGAAAACGCAACCCCTTCCTTTCCTGGAAGACAAAAGCAAATATACGACAGGAAAGAAAGGAGAGAAGATGAACATGGCTGGGGCTCGAGATTGCCAGAGGTCAAACGCAACAACTCAGGAGAAGTACCAGCTAAGCACGAGGGGAAATCAGCGGTTCTTAGCTTTGCCTTCAGGGAACATGGGGCGCTGTCCGGGGACATCTTGGTTGACCACATTGGGCAGGGAGCAGAGTACTGCTGGCAGGGTGAGCAGAAGCCACCTGAAAGTTGTCAATGTCACTGCTGGGAAGCTTGGCTCTCAATAACTGAGGGGGTGACTTAAATATGTTGATTTAATTTTTACACTGTATTCCTATTACTCTCCTAAGTCTTTATTATTGAGATGTCTGATTATCATGATTATTATTTCTATGCGTGCCCTAGAAGAATTACATGGTTATCCACAAACAAGGTCAGAGACGTAGGGAACTGGCGGATGTCAGGAAAAGGTCCTGACTTTAAGTGAAAATTTGAAAGGATTAAAACTGGTAGAATTTTTTAGTGCTGGGGCAGAACAAGGTGATGAGTTTGGTTTGTGGTTTAAAACTGTGTCAAAATAAATTCATCACACAATATACTATAAAGCAGACTACACAGTCAGTTAATCAATACCACTGGGCGTTTGAAGAGCTTCACGTTAGCCGTGAACAGAAGGCAATGCTTATTAATACTGCAAGCGTTTTCTAGACAGCTGACTGCTGTTGGCCTTGGGAGGGAGGTGAAGGCTGGGTTTGGGTGACCCAGACCTAGCAGAGATGAGCAGGGGGAGCCGGGCTATGTTTTAGGCATTGGCGTATAATCCCTGAAGAACCACATGGACAGGACAGTGCAGCTTCTGAAAACATGGCTCCTGGGAACCTACTGGAATTACAAATGACCAAGGTTCTGCCCCAGACCCAGGAAATCTGAAGCTCTAGAGGCGAACAACAGCAATCCGTGTTTTAACAAACACTCTAAAAGTACACGGAGCTATTTTTTTTTTTTTTTGTAAGTCAAAACTTCAACTTGGTAGCTAAACATTAGCCGCATCTGTGCGTTAAGTCACTGGGACGTTGGTAAGAAAAAGCTGAAAGTTCGGACAACTGTAACATTTCACTGACCAAGGATTAGTATTCCAAAGATGTGAGGGATTCTTAAGTCAGTAAGAAAAAGACAATTAAGCTATGAAAGAAATGGGCCAAAAATATGAGTATGCCTGCATTTCGCAGAAGAGACAATGAAAGCCTATAATTATTGAAAAGTGGCTGATTAGCAAATGGAGAAATACAGATTAAAACCACGAGATGCCATTACCTAAGTACAATGCTAACAAAAAAAAAATTAAAAGTCAGAGCCGAGTTTTTTTTTTAAATGTTCAACTCTTTTTTTTTTTTTAAAGATTTATTTACTTATGTATACAGAAGAGGGTACCAGATCTCATTACAGACGGTTGTGAGCCACCATGTGGTTGCTGGGAATTGAACTCAGGACCTCTGGAAGAGCAGTCAGTGCTCTTAACCTCTGAGCCATCTCTCCAGCCCCCAGAGCTGAGTTTTGGCAGACATGGTGGAACAGAAACCTTCATCAGGTGTCCATAGCCATGTAATTTCATAGCCCTCCAGAAAACTATATCTAGCAAAATTAACCCAATAGTTCCAGCCCTGCCTATCTAACCTTGCTTGCACACACACATAAGGTGTCAGGTTAAAATATCCACAAGAACTCCACTAGGAGTAGCAGAATGTGAAGAAGTAACCTGTGTCCATCAATAGCAAAATGGGAAAAACAAACCATGGTATGATCACACATTGCAGCGTAGTGAAAAGTGGATAAGCCACACAATACGGGGTTTTCATTAATCTGAAGATGGGTGACAAAAGCGGCTGTAGAAAAGTATATAACAACCTTCCAGGGGCTGAGGAGATGGCTCAGTGGCTGAGTGCTTGCTGAGCAATCAAGAGGATATGAGTTCAAATCCTTGGAACCCATATAAAAAACCTGGTATGGCTGTGTGTAAGCCCAGCATTGGGCGAAGCAGGCAGATCTCAAACTGCAGATCAGATCGTTGGTTAATTCATTCATTCATCTATCAAACCTGTGTGTGTGTGTGTGTGTGTGTGTGTGTGTGTGTGTGTGTGTGTGAGAGAGAGAGAGAGAGAGAGAGAGAGAGAGAGAGAGAGAGAATATATTTGGTACCAAGAAAGTCAAAAGGATTCTCTTTCATCTTCAAGGTGATTTAAGGTGCATATAAGAAATGTAACTAAATCACAAGAATCCAATAAAGACAGGAGCAGTAAAGGACATTTGTGTCAAAAGTCTAAGCTACCAAGGAGGTCCAGAAGTAAGCAGGCTATCATTGTCTGTCGATAACTTGCTATATTAAAACAAACTCCTTAACCTGAAATGTAGGCTCCACAGTACAGCCTTAACATACTGCCGTCACCTGGCCTTAAAACTCCCTCCTCTATTCACTCTGGCTTAGCAGTTCTTAGCTATGGCTACACATTAAAAATGTCATCAGTGTTTAGGTCTTATGCTAGAACCACTGATTCGGAATCCCTGGAGGTCAGCCTGGATGTCCGTATTTCCTAGAGGATACCTGGTAATTCTACTCTATAGCTATGGCTGGGAATCACTGTGACTTTCTCCATCTAAGTCTCTGTGCATGCTCTTCTCCTCCCTTTGAAATGTCCACTAGAAGTTCAGGGTACATCCCCACATTGTCCTTTGTAGTTGGAAGTTTTCCTGTGTCCCGCCTGGTCTGCAGCTGCTCAGACCCAAATAAACACACAGAAGCTTATATTAATTATGAACTGCATGGCCATTAGCTCAGGCTTAGTACTGACCTCCTCTTACACTTAAATTAACCATAATTCTTATCTATGTTTAGCCATGTGGCTTGGTACCTTTTCTCAGTTCTGCCTTGTCATCTTGCTTCCTCTGTGTCTGGCTGGCGACTCCTGACTCAGCCTTCCTCTTCCCAGAATCTCCTTGTCTGTTTATCCCACCTATACTTCCTGCCTGGCTACTGGCCAGTCAGCATTTTATTTATCAACCTATCAGAGCAACACATATTCACAGCATACAGAACAGCATTCCACAGCAGTCCTTAAACTCCTCTTCCTCTGAGGGGCAGCCTTGTTTGAATGCCAATACACTCTGTGTTCCTCTTCTTTGTCTAGTTTAGTTGATGGGTATGTCTTTATCTCTTTGGGTGAATTATCAATACCATAGGGTCATAATGATATTCACAGCACCTTATGTATAATATGTGATTAATAAATATTACATGAGTAACTTAATGAAGTGAAAATTAAGCCAATAAAGAACAGTGATGAATCCACATGCTTATTACATATCTATTCTGGGCCTGCCACTGAATTAGCACCCGCAGGTTCAGACCGGAGTGCTGTCCACGTCGCTACATTTGTGGATGACCTATAAGCCCAGCAAAGTAAGATGATTCTCATTTACTATTTCATTGAATCTTTCAACACTGAAGTATGGTGAGCCTCATTCTACACAACACAGAATTTTAGTCTTAAGGAACTTATGTAATCTATCCAAATTCACTAAGCAACTAAACCTATGTTGAAAATTGTGATTTCCAAGAGACTTCTAGTTTTAATAAGTGGATTGTCATAAAGTAAGTGAAACTTAGTTGTTTAATCAAAATAAAGCACCATACGGGCCGAAGGGGTTTGAGAAAGTAGAATACAAAGGTTTTGACGCAATAATGACTCACCATGGGGTTTCCTTGTCAGTCTCCTTAAATTGCACCTACCTTACCACTCCTTATCTCTCTTGCTGATTTTTTCCCCTGGGAGTTGTCACCATACAACTCTCTCTAAATTTTGTCTTCTTTATTGACTGTCTGCTCAGGACCGCTAGCACCTAAGAACATGTGTGTCATACAGGTGATCAATACACCTTTCTTACACCAATGTAGAGAAAGAAAATGAACACGACGGCATCTTGCAGAACTGACTCTAGGAGGCAAAGACATTGTAATGGCCAATCACCAGCTAGATTTAGAATCACCTAGGAGACACACTTCTGAATGTGTCTGTGATGGTTTCCCTAAGGAGGCTTAACCAAGGAGAGAAGAGCCCTGAATGTGCCAGCCCCTGGACTGGGACCTTGTACTAATAAAGAGGGAAAACTTGAAAGTGAACTGAGCATTAGCATTCATCTCTGTCTGCTTTCTGAATGTGGACCCCTCAAGCTATCAATGCCATGCCTTCCCTTCCACGGTGTATACATATATAGAATCATATGTATGTAACTACATTAACCCATGTGTCTGTCTACAGACTGATAAACCAAACAATATATGAGGACTGTAGTTAGTCTTGAAATCTTTCTGTGCACTTAAAAGTGCATTCAAAGAAATGGTTACTTCCCTGCCAAGAGAATTGGTGTTCCCAGGAATGAGTGCCCCCTGCCCGGCTGGTTATCTCATATCAAGTGACCAGCTCTAGAAACATATACATGAAGGCAACACTGAACAGACTCAGCAGGTTGTATTTATAGGTATATTCCTTTATATGTATATGTAACAGCAGTGGTTAAAGACAAAGAGGATGTGAACTTGGCAGGGAGTGGGGGGGGGTGGACATGGGAAAGATAAGTAGGGAGGGGGAATTATATAACTATGTTTGAATTGAATAAAAAAAAAAAACCTCTCCCTTTCAAATTTCTTCAAAATTGAAGGGGTTGAGGTTTTTGTTTGTTTTCCTTTGTTTTGAGACACTCATCATGTAGCCAAGGCTGGCATCAGAATTGTAATCCTCCGGCCTCTGCTCACAAGTGCAACAACAATAGGTTTGTGCCATCACAGACAGCTCGGATTGACTATTTAAGATTCATGGGTTTTTTTTCTTTTTCCAATATAAGAAAAGGAAAGTAAGGGCTGGAGAGATGGCTCAGCGGTTAAGAACACTGGCTTCTCTTCCAGAGGACCTGGGTTCAATTCCCAGCACCCACATGCAGCTCACACCTGTCTGT
Organism: Peromyscus aztecus; assembly: GCA_902168405.1. Lineage (NCBI taxonomy): Eukaryota > Metazoa > Chordata > Mammalia > Rodentia > Cricetidae > Peromyscus > Peromyscus aztecus. The sequence goes on from CABHPQ010001663.1 coordinate 58,308, forward strand.
AACTCCAGCTCCAAGGGATCTGACTCCCTCACACAGATATGCAGGTAGCATAGCAATGCACCTAAAATAAAAATAAATAAAAATTTTTTAAAAGGCAAGTCTACTGTAACAGAATTCCACGTGACTGAGCTACAATGACCATTAATAGTAAGTACAGTGCAAAGTCACGTCACACAACAGCCACAGAAGCCAGATCATCAGCCCGTGGCAGATTGTAGAGACCAGGCGCTTATGGCCCCACGGTCCTCTGTAAGGGCCGTTCAGCATCAGAAGCATGCTGTGTTCTTCTGGGCATCACACTTTTAAGATGAGACCATCAAACTGAGGTAAGACAGCACAAGTTAGAATGAAGGGATGGAAAAAAATCTTCAGATTAAAGAATGGAAGGTGTAAGAAGATAGGAGTGAACCATGAGGCGGGGGGTTGTCTTCGAACTTCTAAAGTACAATAGTGTGGAAAACAGTATTGCTTTTGATTTCAGGTCAAATGGAGGGAGGGAACCTTCTCCAATAATCAGAGCTCTCTAAAACCAGGATTTTGCCTTAGAAATCATGAGATTCCTATGAAAGCATTCCAGCATGCAAGGGAGGGGGCAGTGGGGGATAGATAGGCTTGGTCATGTTTATAAGTCCTTTCTCATTTTACAAGCCTATGCCACTTAATCTCTGAAAACTCTTGGCAAAGTATAAAGAGACAGGTAACAATCTATATGTAATAACATAACCCAAACATATATAAAGCTAGTGTGTGTGTGTGTGTGTGTGTGTGCACGCTACTTTTTAGGGGAAGGCACAATCTTATCTGTGGAGAGTATGATAGCATGATATAAAGAAGATCCAAGGGGCTTTTTTACTTTACCATCACCCACCTGAAAACCAAAAGAAACCTGGGATGTTCCTCATAAGCAAATATAACTGTTTCTTATCCCCAGTACCTCAAAATATCCTTTATTACGACTGTGTCTCTGCCAGCGCTCTGCCTGCCTCTGCGGCCGCTCTGTCTGCCTCACTTCAAAATATCCTAAATCTAACTTTAACGACCCTGTTGGGCAAGCTGTACATTGGAAGCCTCCATTTTCTTCCTTTTAAGTGTTTGAGAGTTTGAGATTGTTCTTTCACAGAAAAAATATAGAAAATCCATTGTTCTTTTTTAAATATTTATTTTTTATTTTATTTTTGATTGTGTATGAGTGTGTATAAGTGTGTGTGTGTGTATGTGTGTCTATGTGTCTGTGTGGGCTTGTGCATATGAATGTAGGTGCCCATGGAGGCCAGAAGAGGGCATTGGGTTCCCTGGAGCTGGAGTTACAGGAAGTTGAAGCACCCGCCAAGAGTGGGAATGAGACTTGAGTCCTCTGCAAGAGCAGCAAGTGCTCTCGTGTACTTGAACTAGCAGAGTCCTCCTGAGACCACCACACTGATCCACCACACTGATCTCCTTAGCACAACTTGATAGGACACTAAGCTCCAAGGCTGTCACCACCACTCTTGTTATTACTTAAGGAAAAGTAGAATAAGACAAAATGTGTTCTTTTCGTGTGTTAACTCATTTGCAACCTAACACCACTCTGTAAAATACACAGGCCATCTACCTGTTTCTCACAGCATGAGTGACAGAGAGCAATTGGCTCTCCTTTCACTATTGAATGTTGGATGCCACAAGAAGCAATGTATACAAATAAAAATACAGGCTTATGAAATGAGCTTTTCCACTACAGACTGGGAGGCTTTCAAAAAGCTATGTCACATGAAACAATCATCTTTTTTTTTTTAAATGGGCAAACACACACCAAAAACATAGCATTGATTGCATATATCTCCAGTAGCTTTAAAAATACACTGGCCAGGTCATTAAAGAAAAAAAAAATCTGAATATTCCTATCTACCATAATTTGACTTCAACTGGGAGAAAGGTTGAGAAGAATAATTTTAGAAAACAATTTAGCTCATTGAAGTCACTAAATATTTCAATGTGGGTAAACTAGTATTTCTATTTCCTACATTGCTTATTTTCATTGATAGTAATTCTCATAGTAAGGTCTCTGAACACCCCCAAGTCCCTTAGTGAGGTCCATGGGGGCTGACACAATTTAATAAATAACAATAATAATAATAATGGTAATACACAGCTCAGTCTCATTTTCTCCTAAGACTACACTTCCTCTGACACTGTGACAGACTGGCTACAGAAGCGGATATGACTCTAGTCACCGCCCTTTAATGACAGTTAAGTCACCTTCCAAAAGAAAACCAACACCATCTCTTCTCACTGAAATGTTATTGCCACTGTCTGGAAATCAATGTATACCTAAGGACCTACCACAGAAATCCTTACACCTCCATGTTTATTACTGCAACATTCAGAAGTGGAACTAGCCTCAGTGTTCATCACTACTGACTGATAAAGAAAATGCCACTGGACATACTGCAGAGAGTGAGAGATTTTGGACACTCAGTCCTAAATGGGATGTCTTCATCAAACCTTTTCTCTCAGGACTCAGGGAGTAAGAGCCAGAGGGGCCGGATGTCACCAAGGAAACGGTGTCTTCCAGACATAACTGGACTTATGAACTGGACTGTGGCAGCATGCCCAGGGCCTGCACAGGTTCAAGCCAGACTGGGTCCCAGCATTGAGAAAGGAAGTGGCCGTAAGCTCTTATTCCTAACCAAGAAGCTATTTCCAATTGACAATAGCTGGCAAAAGAAAAATGAGTTTTCTCCAATGCGTCTCACTGGGCAGATTAACCCCACTTGAGGGCAGGCCCTGTGCCCAGCAGCAGATGGACACAAAAGGAACCCAATGGCGTTTTTGTGGACTTTGTGTCCCATGTTGCTTTGTTTGGGCATTTTTCTTGTCTTACCACTCTTTCTCTTGTATATTATGGCTTCCAATTTTGTGTGTGTGTGTGTGTGTGTGTGTGTGTGTGTGTGTGAGAGAGAGAGAGAGAGAGAGAGAGAGAGAGAGAGAGAGTGTTTACACAGCCACAGCCACAAAGAAAAGAGAAATATTGACATGTTCAGGAAATGGATGCAACAGGAAATCATGTTAAGTGAAACAAGGTATACTCAGGAAGACAAACCAGACATGTCTTCTTTTATATACAGATCCTAGGTTTGTGTGTATGTGTGTGTGTGCACGTGTGAATGTGTATGTGCATGTGTGTGTATGTGTGTAATGCCTGTGTGTATGCATTGGTATGTACAAGTGTGAGTGTGAGAGTGCGTGTGCGTGTGTGTGTGCCATGAAACTACAAAGGAAATCACGACAAGGACATGACAGGGGAAGAAGAGTTCTTACGAGGTGGGAGGGGCCGGGCGGTGGTGGCGCACGCCTTTAATCCCAGCACTCGGGAGGCAGAGGCAGGCGGATCTCTGTGAGTTTGAGGCCAGCCTGGGCTACCAAGTGAGTTCCAGGAAAGGCACAAAGCTACACAGAGAAACCCTGTCTCGAAAAACCAAAAAAAAAAAAAAACCGAGGTGGGAGGGATGGGAGGGTAATAGAATACATGTGATAGAAATGGGGCTTCAGGGAGAAGATGAAGGGGACCAGGGAGGGGACATGCCATAACGAAGTCCATCATCGTATATGCTAACATTTTAAGATTTATCTTTAAACTATTATTTATTTATTTATTTATTATTTGATTTTCGAGACAGGGTTTCTCTGTGTAGCCCTGGCTGTCCTGGATCTCGCTCTGTAGACTAGGCTGGCCTCAAACTCACAGAGATCTTCCTGCTTCTGCCTCCCAAGTGCTGGGGTTAGAGGCGTGTGCCACCACATCCAACCATATATGCTTAGTTTTAAAGTAAATTTAAAGGAAAAACCTAATACTACTCTTCTCACTGAAATATGCTACTCTTAATATCTGGAAATATTATTTTTACAAATATTTGTTATTTATATTAACATATAAGTGTTTAATAATATTTTAAATAGTTTTTAAGCAAATATTTAAAATTTTTCTACTGATTTAAAAAACAACGATAGTGAGGCAAATATAACTCATAAAACAAAAGCTTGATCTTTAATAACTTTTATTAAAGTACAAAAGTATAAAAAGTACAAAAGGATCCTGAAACCAAAAATCTTAAGAATCACTATTTAGTAATAATAATTATAACGTAATAATAATTAATATTAAGGCACAGTAATACATGTTATTCTTCAGATTTTTTTTTTTGCTAGAAAATAGAGCTAGCTCATTTATATTGAGCTAACATTCTAAGTGGGTAGTTTGGGCAAAATGTCATCTTGTTATGTTCCCATTTTCCCAAGGAAGTGGTAGCACAGTAAAGATTCAAAAGTACTGTGAATAGATGAGAAACAGGAGGAGAAAGGAGCGTGGACCCTACAGAAATAAGTCCTATGAAGTAAAGGAGCATGGATGCTACAGAAATAAGTCTCTAGTGGCTTTTCTGTTCTCTGACCCCAGATAAGTTTATTAGGGTACACAATATTTTGGGGAACACAATACCACCACAGGACCCTACAGAAATAAGTCCTGTGGAGAAAAGGAGCGTGGACCCTACAGAAATAAGTCCTATGAAGTACCACAGGAACAGTGAAGTCAACAAACCATACCACGGGGGATGGGGGGGCGGAGGGGGGAGCCCCAAACTTAGCAGCCGGGAAGGTGGATGGAGGAGTGGGGCATGAAGCCCCCTTGGAGGTAAGCTGCGGCAGTGAAGCACCAGCACTTAGCTCCATTTTTGTTTGTTTGTTTTTTGTTTTGTTTTGTTTGTTTGTTTTTTGAGACTGATAAAAAAAAAAAAAAAAAGCTGCTTGAATCAACTGGCTCCCAGGGTCTGGAAGGAAGCAGACTCGCATCATCTTTCTGGGGAATGAACTCTGAGAACCATCAGTCATGGGACTCCTCGTTGAGCATGATGAGGAGAAGAAAAGTAACCTTGTGGAAGGAATTTCACAAGTCGTTTTTATTTTATAATTGAGGAAACAGAGTCGGACGGGGGGGGGGGGGGGGGCAAATAGGTTGCTCAAGGTCAAACAGCCAGCTCTGAGTATCAAAGCCAAGATGAGAATTCAAGTCTGTCTGGTTCAGAAGTGTGTGTCTCAACCACTTTGCTAATTCTGTCAAGGTCTTCACATTAAATGACGTTTTATTAAAAAAAAAAAAATTCTCTGGAAGGTCAGCAAGCATCTAACTGTGCGAGGGCAGCTCTACTAACCAGTCAGCCACACCGCTGCACAGTCACACCTGTCTGTCCTATCGCGCCCAACGCTCCCCCTCTAATGAGGCATTAACACAGGAAAATAATTCATGCTGCCTTTCCCTGAGGCATTAAAATAGGAAAATAATTCATAATAAATAATACGCACAATATGAATGTGTAAACACCCAAATGAGACAGTTTCAGAAGACATGAAAACAGTCGGGCAGACTCACCCAGGTCACAGTGAGGACAGTTACAAAATGACGTCATTGTTTCCATTCTAAAGGCAGCATTACCGTCAAAGGACACAGTTTTCTCGAATAGCAAAGTTCAAGACAAAACACAGTCTTCCTTTGATTTAACAGTAGTTATGTTCCAGGGCTAGAGAGGTGGCTCAGTGGTTAAGAGCACTGACTGCTCTTCCAGAGGACTGGGGTCTAATTCCCAGCACCCAGACTCAAGGCTCATCACTATCCCTAACTCCTGTTTCAGGGATCTGGTGCCCTCTTCTGGCCTCTGTGGGCACTGCAGCAGAAGACAAAACACATACCCAAAATAAAAATAAATCTTGAGAAACATTTTTAATGTAGCTATGTTTCTGGAAAAATCAGAGTAAAACTATGAAAAATAATTGGAGAGGAGAGATATTATTTTCTATAAAACAGTATGGGGAAGAATGCAACATTTATAGGAGTTTTGAAACTAGAAACTGAGATCTTAAAAAGATGTTGAGAATGTTGTACTATTTTGGAGTCCAGTTCATTTTCTTTCTTGGGTTAGTAGAAATGCGTGAAAATCTATCATCAGTTATTCTATGTTATTTAAATATATTTTTATCCTAAAAACCTACAAAGCAGAATGCATGCAGCAAAGACATATTTTATGATGGAATTGCCTTGCTTCCCTGTTTGCATGAAGTAGTGACCTCTTTTCAGAAATCATCTCTTGGCAGCTGTGGTCAAGTCCATGGTTTGCTTGGAGAAAAGTTCCATGTGTATCTATTCATGAACTCAGTCCAATCCCAAACACATGCACCAAAACCATGGGAGGCATGGCCTTGGCTAGAAATATCTTGATGGTCCATGTAGACAAATTTCTGATCTGCCACATCGTTTTATGGGAAGGAGAGTCATTTTGTGCTCAACTTCAAAATTACGATATTCTTGAGTGGCCTCAATTTTAAGACTTTTAAAAGTCCTACAAATGAGTTAGGTTAGACATACTGGTCATTGTATTTGGTGTGCATAAGTTTCAATCATTCATTTGTCATATGTAAATATATAAAGCAAATCAGTAACTTCTATAACTCTGTTCTTAGCTCCTTCATATACCAGAAACCTCAAAACATAGATGTCTTTTTGAATTTTCTTCTAAACTTTTCTTCTCAGGACTTTCACAAGCCCCTCATCGGCTGGATTGGGGGGGTCACCTGATCAGAACACTAGAACAAACTAGCCCCAAATACCACAAACACACCTAAAAGAGTTAACCAGTCAGGCACATTACGGGACCTATCTGTATGTCATACGTCCCCATCAGAAATCAGTCATTTTAGTGTTGCGATTCTTAGTGAATGAAAACAACTAGCCAAGAGGTCTCCTAGGCTTCCCAAGAAGGCACAGGTCTGGTACGTGAGAGGATGCTCGCCATCCTGCTTGCTGGGACAGAAAGGAATTTATTCACTCCTATGCGAGCTATCCAGTCATTGAATGTAAGTGTGCCATCCCAACTAAAATAGGCCTTTCTGTCCGAAGTGCGTCCCTACCCACTTTCAGTCTTAATATTTTTTCCTTAAGATTTCGTTATTAGACTTACTTATTTTACTCTATAAGTGTTTTGCCTGCGGGTCTGTATGCATGTACACCACCACTGTGCTTGTATGCATGTACACCGCCTCTGTGCTTGGTGTCCACGGAGGTCAGAAAAGGGCACCAGATCCCCTGGCACTGGAGTTATGGGTGGCTGTGAACCACCAATGTGAATGCTGGAATTTGAACCCAGGTCCTCGAACCCAGGTCCTCCACACAAGCAACGAGTGCTCTTAGTCACTGAGCCATCATCATCTATCTGGTCTCCATTTTTTTCTTCTTATTTTGAGTGTAATAGTGGTGATGTTATATTACACACACACACACACACACACACACACACACACACACACACATACACATACACACACACAAAGAGGACTTCCTAGATATGTTCTTCTATGTAATAACTAAAGGGCATCCCAGCATCCCAGGCTTCAAGGTTCTCAGTGAAATGCAGAGACTGCCATGGCAGAAAGGAGGTGGGAGAGAGCTTTCCAAGCATTTCAACAGCTATTGTGTCCCGGACATTTGCTCCTATCCTGCACCCATGGTCTTAGCCTGTTCTATGCCAACTTTAACACAACACTGGAGGCAGGGACTTCACAAATGAAAGAGGTTTGTTTAGACCACAATCCTGGAAGTCTAAGACACTGACACCTGCTTGGCTCTGGTGAGGTCCTTCTGGCTATGTCACAGCATGGTGAATGACAACATCATGGAGGGATAACCAAGAGACAGTTGGATTAAATGGTGAGATAGAAATCAAGACACAAGGAATTTTTTTAATCTACCCTGATAAGACCAGCATTAATTTCTTTCTGAGGGCAGGACCCCCTTGATCTGACGAGCTTCTGCTGGCAACAGCTTATGGGTTCCTCCACATCAACACTGGCACATAGATCTTCCAGTACAGGCCATTTTGAGGGATACACTGAGCCACATCCAAACCACATCAGGTGGGCAATAATGTCCCAGGGTCCCAGTTACTGACCATTTCTGTAGTCAAGTACAAGCCCTAAAGAGAAGATACTGGTGTTTAGGTTATATACTCCACTCCAGAAAATGAATTATTTCTCTCTCTCTCTCTCTCTCTCTCTCTCTCTCTCTCTCTCTCTCTCTCTCTCTCTCTCTCTGAGAGAAGTTGCAATTCTTGAATCATCCACTCTTACTGATAAGCCAGTCCCTTCTAAACATACTTTTGGAAGAATACCATTCACTTTTGTTCATCTGTTTTGTTTTTTAAAGAAAAAAATCCATCTAAGAACAAATCTCATAGGACTTAAATTGCTGTCTTACAAATGGCAACACACAATCCATCTCTTCTACAACGGCCTTTTACAAAGACAATGGAAGTGTCTAAACAAAGAGCATTCTCCTATTCCAAGAAAAACCCACTTGTACACAACTTGAAATAACTTTGCTAATTTAGTACTTATCTGGTGCTTTAGAAAGAACTCACTGGAGGAGACTCAGTCTTCTCATCTCAGAGCTTGAGACTTTGTGTTGTTCACTGACCAAGTCTCCAAATACCACACAAGAAGAACTGTTTTGCCCATCCTTTGTCCCAGCCAGAGGTGGGATGAGATGCTTTCTGATCTATTTTTAATTTTGTCTTTTTCAGACAGTATTAAAATTATATTGGGAGAGGCTGAGGTTTGCTACCTGACAAATGAGGTTCTGTTTGCGTCTCCAGATTCCAGGGACGTTGAGTTCAACAGGAAAGACAAAGGTTGCTGGAGACTTCATACTGTCATGATGATCTGTAAGAAGGTGTCTCTCTCTGGCCCTGCCTCCCTTCCTCCCAGCTGGACAGCACTTCTCTCCTACCCTATCATGTGCAAAGCTTGAGGGGACTCTGGACTCCATGCTTTAAGTATTCTTCTAGAAAGGCCTCACTGGAATAATCCTGTTCTCACTGGGGTACAGATAATGTGGGATCTATTGGGAGATAAGTTCAGATGATGGGAAAGTACCTGTAATGAGTCACTCCCATTTAATTGAGGAGACAATACCTTATTGTTTTAATAATCAGCCTAGAAATGGGCAAAACCAGAGGTTGGGGGAAGATTACCACACAGTTCAGTGATGTTTTGCCTCCAGCAAGAAACCACCTCATGTTAAGCACATACAAAGCACCCTCACTTAAAGAGTCATAAGGAAACTGGTCAGCATAATTCATTATTATCATCATTGGATAACACCACCATTTAATGGATTTAGATATCTGGAGACCATCTAAAGCAATGCATTTTGGAGCTTATTGACTGTCAAATATAATTGTATTAATACATAATAAGAAAGTGTTTATTTCTGCCACAAAGAACCAAAAAGAAGTACTGGGTCTCTTCTAGCTAACAGCTCGAACTCTCCAAGAAAGTCCTATCTCTGACGGAAACGTTCACATTTTAGAGCCTTACACTATCTGTATTTTCAGTGCAGCGCTAGCATACTTCAGAAACCATTCTAAGACTACCACTGGATATTGTCTATTATAATGACAATTGTGTGAAAAAAATTTCAGACAGGGGATTAGGCAAGTTATGATACATCTGCAGAAACCACTGCAACCACTAAAAATGGTTTCCGGAAGTGTTTACTGATGATGAGTAATGTTTGTGACGTATGAGGAAAGCTGTGCCAACTAGTGTGTTAGCTGTGCCAACTAGTATGAACGGATGAGTTCCACACAAATAAGGTCGAGCCACAGACAAATGCTAACAGCCTTTATCTCCCAGGACTCAGCAGTTTTATTCTTCTTAATGATTGCTTTTCATTTCCAATTTTCCTGTAATGGACATGCATTATTTGAGTAGTCTAAAAAAAAAGTTTAAAGGAAGCAATATAATAAAAATTTGGTTTTCATGTAAGGTCTGTAAATTAGATAATTTTAAACTGAAATTCTATGTAAAGCTACATGAGTCCCCCACCCCATATGGACATTTGGTCAATGGACATTTACTTGTAATGTAAGAGCATTAACTTGCTTCTCTGGTAACTTCTGATATCCCCAAACAGGAAATTAATGCATTCATTGTAACTTGTGGCAGAATTATTTGTCTAGAGCCAATTAAAAACCCATGGAGAAAGTTGTTTCAAAAGTGGGTTTGATTGCACCAGGACTAGAGAGTCCTCCCAGTTCCTAGAAATGTGAAAAAACTGCATTCGCTCCTTCATTCAACAGACATTGACTGGTACCTACTATGTGTCAGTTGCGTTCTAGACATTGGGTGAAATCTTTTCAGTTCTTGTCTTAGGTTAATCTTTAAAGTAAATAAAGATAACTCTAAATAATTGCTACGACACTATAACCCTAAAAATGCAACAGAAATGGCCACAGAGATATGAATTCTAGTCCTGACTCTGCTACAAATTCCTGGGTAACCAAAGACAAGTGACTTTTCAATTGATAGATGAAATTTTTCTATCTCAACTTCTTTATCAACACTATAAAATTATTCCAATTTCCTTCTAATTCTAAAAGTCTGCATTTGCTTTTTTTTTTTTTTAAAATAGCATTTCAGCTGGTTGTTCCTTATGGCTGTGACTTTGTCATGAAATACGTGTCTGAAATAAGGATGAATGGTACTTAGCCTACAAATACTTGTCCCCACTGGCCTTGTGAAGAAGAGCTCTCTGGGACAGTTGAAGAGGGTATTAAAGGCAGAGGAGATGTCCATTGCTTTAAAGGAGCTCACTAGCTAGCTGAAGTGATAAATAATAAGCACAAGAGATAGAAAGGGACTCTTGCCAAGCTAGGTTCAACAAGCAGAGGCCTATACACTAGAAACTCACCTGTGCGTCCTGTGAGGGATCCGAATATGCCAAGCGACCGGGCTTGGCCAGGAGGTGCTCTGAGTAAGCTTAAAAGGGGCGAACATAAGGTAATAGAAATGGCTTGGCAGACATGAACTGAGGTATTATGAGTATTTTCTATGTTAACAGGAAGAGAAGCAGGCAACCAGCCAGATGGCAAAGGAAGAGAAGCATATGGCCTGGATAATCTACACCCTGGATGATCTGGTCCCCGAATAATGGAGGGCGGGCTGCATTTCACTAGGGAGTCAGCAGATGTCAACTGTCCACTGCTGTTTTGCATGGATCCCCATTGTCTAGTCTTTATTTTGGAGACATGGATTAACTCCTTTCCACCATCGCTCTCACCCCTACCCCATCAGACCCCTCTTTTCTCTTAAAAGGCACATGCTGTTTTAGTCACAGGAAGCCTGTGTGAAGAATATTGCACGTGTGTGTGTGTGTGCATGAGTGCATGACTTTGGGAGCTGGAGGGTGATGAGATGTACTACCACCCAAAATTAGTCTTCAGGTAGCGATCTAGACTAGCGAATTCGAAGCCTAGTCAACCACAGAGGCATAATCGAATCAAGCCTGAGCAGCAGAGAGCCCAGAGGGGCTATCATTCTTGGTTACTTCTCACACCCTGAAAAGAGTCGGCACCTGTGGTCCCTGAGGGACGGTGAGCTGTCCAACCATTCCAGGGAACCCTTGCCAGGAAAAAGCAGCAGGCCAAAGGGGTATGGCTCTGAGTCCTTACATTCTGTCTGAGAAGGCGAGGAGGGATGGGGAGGGTGGTGGGGGGGACATCTTCTTCATAACAATGGGAATGACGAGATCGCTATGATACTCAACAACATTGATTGTCTGGCATCAAACCCACACCGCCATGACGACGAAGTCAGAGGAGATCATTTGCCAGGGTGCAAGGAGGCCCATTTTTCTCTAGCCTATGGATAAGTTCTCTTCTTTGAAAACAGCTTTCAAGTCCAAGTCATAAACCCAAACTGAAGTGGATAACGAAGACAGGATTAAAATAATTACTTTGCCAGTCAAAGACATCACCGTTAATTATAGAATGCACATATACCATACTGAAAAGCTTTCATCAAATGTCGCTTTTTCAGATCAGGATAATCCAACCACTTAGCACAAGACTTATTTATGAAAGAAAGAGCCTGGTGGGATTTATACTACTCTTGTAAGCAAATATTTGGTTTCCCAAAAGTTCACGAGATCGCCAACAAAGTTTCGCTCATGTGCAAGAAGCACTGGAGGAATTTAAGTCAATAGAAAGTTGAGTATGTTGAGGCTTTTTAAATTATGAGAAACTTTCAACAATGATGGGAAAATGATTCATAATCATATCACTTTGAAACAATTTCATGTTCCCGACAACTCTTACCCACTTCATCTCATTGCTACTGACATTTTTCCATAGGCATACTTTAGAAGTTTACACAATTGCAAACATACATACTACTTTTCAAGTCATTCAACTGTAGGGAGGAGATGGCTCCATCAGGAAAGTGCTTGTCACATAAAAGGATAAGCACCTGAGTTTGGATCCTTGGCACACATGTAAAAACCCAGGCATGGCTGGCTATACCCCGTGTGATCCTAATGTTGAGGAGAAGGAGACAGGCAGATCCCTGGAGCTCACTGGTTGGCCAGCCTAGCCAAATTGGAGAGCCCCAGGTTCAGTGAGAGACCCTGCTTCATGAAAAAAAAAAAAGGGTGGAGAGTAATTGAGGATACCCAGTGATGACCTCTGGCCTCCACACAGACACTCACACAGGCCCATGTGCACCCACAGACACTTGTGAGCATATACACCCACATATATAATAAACACGTGTGTGCACACATACCACACAGCTCAAAGACTAAGTATTTCTTCATGTTACCACAGGTCTTCATAATTATACCTTTTGATGACTGCATATTCCAACAAAAGCATGATGCACGTCATAATCCTGCCAACTATTCCTTTAACCATTAGTCTAGATTGCTCACAAGTTCTCATTCTTACAAATGATCTGCGATTAGCAGCTTCTGCAACACAATTCTTTTTCATCTTTAGCCTATCTGTTTAGGGTAGAAGTTTTTTTGGAGATGTTAATTGTACTTTTTTCTTCATTTTTTTTATTCTTGAAATTATAGCATAATTATAATTTCATTTCTCCCTTTTTTGGCCTCCCTTCAAGCCCTCCCCCAGATCCCTCCTTCCTTGCCTTCAAATTCATGGCTTCTTTTTATTATTGTTACATGCATACATATGTATTCCTAAATATAACCCACTCAGTCTGTATAGTGTTAACTGTGTATATATGTTCAGGGACAGCCATTAGGTATTAGACAGCAATCTGGAGACTCTTCCCTGGGGAGGCCTGGTTCTCCCATCCTGAGCATTTCTACGTTGCCTGTAGTTTTGTCTAGGGTTGAGGCCTTGTGGGTTTTCCATGTACACTCTGGCATGGCTATTCCTGTTGTCCTTGTTCAGTTCCTGTTTGGGCAGTCACGGTGGCCAGACTTCATGGGTGTAGCTTCTGACATTCCTAGGAGACATGACCTCACAGCAAATCCCCTGATCCTCAGGCACTTTCCACCTTTCCATCTTAGAATCCCAGACAGATTTGTCAGAGGCTCTTCCAGAGGACTGATCAACTCATATCACCATAAACAAGATCATAATCTGTCATTTCCTTTGCAATTTGTGTTTCTAATGATTACTGAGCATTTTCGCCATAAGCCCAGTGAACAGAGTGCTCTAGCTCCTGGAAGGCCCAATGCCTGTCTGAATTGTTTGTGTCTTTTTTATAGTTTTTATTGTTTACAGTTACTCAAAAAATAGCCAGAAGAGCAGGCTTTTTCCAGAAGTTCTACAAAATCTTCAGCCCTTCATACTTGTACGTTTTCTCGTAAGGAATGGAATAGAACTCCGTCCCCCATACTTTGAAAACAAAATCTCCCATAGTCTCTCTCTTTTCTGTCACAGTTTCGTAATTGAAACAACTGTTTCTCAAACGAGGACTAAAATAAGGCTTGTAAAAACGTGTTCAAAACCTAACAAAGAAAGGCAGGGTGGAAGCAGACTGCTCCTTATTTACACACTGAGTGCAAAGGAGTGAAGCTATGGATTGGAGGCTAGCTGCGCCCTTGCCCAGGACAACTGAGTGTTGAGGATCTCTAATTCAGTCACAATGAGGTTACACCGGAGCGGGCTCCCAATCCAGAATGACTTGCCATGTGAGGACAGACAGACACAGGGGAGGGCACAGTGGTGACGGGAACAGGGACTGTCGTTATACAGCTGTAAGCCGAGCAGAGCAGCAGAAAAAGCCAAGGAAGGGGATTCACCCAGGCGCGTCAGAAGGAGCACACAGTCCCCAGAACCGCTAGACAAGACATTTCTACAGCTTTCCGTTCCTTGCTTTGTGGTACTTGATTA
>CABHPQ010001664.1:0-31059 GCA_902168405.1 Peromyscus aztecus
CATCACTGCTTTAAAAAACAAAGTAGATAAAACAGAAAACAGTTTATGTATACTTCCATGTAAAAGCTGAGTATAATGTAAATCTAGCTACTTAAGTATTTTTTATTTCTTAATCTGTGAGTATATCATTCAAAGAACAAGTTTAGTGTTTTCAGATATTCACAGAAACAAAATATGTCTTAATATGTGCCTCACCAATTTAAACACTGATACACTGTCTAGCTGGCCAGGGCATGGTTTGTAAAACAGCATTAAAACAGAGAGACACCAAGCCCACTACAGCCCAAACTTCTGCAACACTGTGATACTTTAAACTCTGGTATTTCATTTCTTCCTAAGTAAACATAGTTTACTATTAATCCTTATAAATTAGATATTTTTCACTATATGATAAAATTGATAACTTGAGATGCTACAGGCTTCTCCTTACACGCAACGATATAGAGGAATACACGTTTTCAGAAAATGATTTCCCCAAAGCAGATTCATTCTACAATTTAATTTCTGTATGAAGTAAAGGTCAGTGGGAGACTTTAAGAAAGTTAATTTGCATAAGGTATGCATATCGAATATGAAAATAATATAATATAAAATATTCATAATTCAAGCTTTGAAACCCTACCTCAGGGCTGAAAAAGCAATTATTGTAGTCAATGGCTCAACAATTACAACAAACTTTTTTTCTGAGGATATCTACTAATATACTCTCCTCCTGAGAGACTTAAAGAGAGAGTTCTATAAAACGGTAACAAACAACTAATTAGCTATCCTTTGTAGTGCCTCAATCACACATTCAATGGTTTTAGGAAACATATCAAAGGCAAATTTAACAAATAAGATATTACTGTATGTAGCTCTACTCATCAAGTTATTTCTAAGTCAACTTTGTGTACATATGCTTATTATCTCTTAGAATCTCACCCAATTTATACCAGTGGTTTCAACCACGGTGACCAAGATATTTCTTTGTTACCTGAATCCAAACGTCAGATATTTACTTATTTGTACCAGATAGAATTAGCATTTTCTTCACAAGAATGTAGCACATCTGCTGATGTGTTGTTTCTTAAAATCAAATTATTATAATAAAAGTGTCAGAATTGCAATCTGTGTTAGGGTTGTTCAACTGATGCATGTGCTGTTCTTTTCAAATAAAACTAACTAAGAACTCTATTTCTTAATAAAAACCATATTTTCTTATACTTTATTGAGCATGTAAAAGAGGTTTCACAATATTATTATGGGGTTTGCCACATTTCAATTCAGGAAACTGATCCTGTTCCACTGTCTGTTTACATTTCTGTAAGGAATCAAATCCATACTTTTCAAGGTGTACCCTGCTTTCAGGTTTCTTCCTACAATATCCAGCTTTCAAGTATTCAATTTCCCACACCTCTGTACCTGCTGCAACAGCTGCCCCTCTTCATATCCCCTCTACCCTACAGCAACAGTGAGATAGAATGTGACTTCGAAATGTTTGTTTGACTTTGTAATCTGTGTTGAGGTTAAAATCTGTGCCGAAAAAAAATGTATTGAGAAAAAATAAATCAATACTTGAAGGCAGAGGACATGGTGATAGGGTCAAAGAGAAGAAAGTACGCAGCTACCTTACAAACAGTCCCTGGGGAATGGGAAAGAAATGTTCCAGCTTTCTGTTAGAATAACTAAAATCAAGTTGAGAGGGGGTGGGTGTGAGGCACAGAGAGAACATGACTTCCTTTTCCACAGATAAAGTGAATTTGTATGCACTAGATAAGTGCTGCACCATCAGCTATGATACTTTTTCTCAAATAGAATGGAAACTACATGCTGTAGTAGTTGAATATTCAGATATATCATTCCAAGACTATCGTAGCATTAGTTTCTCTTTGTGAACTGTTTTTTAGTCAATACACTGAGAAACTGGGGAACACAACCACTGCTACTAAAGAACTTCTTTTCAATTTGTACTCTACCAGTTAGATTTAGTGCTCATGAACAGTCTCCTAGGGCAGTTCTAAGATTGATGTGCAGATACATGCATTCAAGTCCACTTGATGGTTCTATAGAACTTCTCTTTCTAGTAATCATAAGCAGTAGTTAAATTATATTGAGCGTACAATATATACTGAGCATACTGGCCTAATATTACCATTGTTTAATCCTGTGAAGAGCAAACATGCTTTTTATGACTCACTTTTCTGGCTTTGAAAATAGCCATTAATACCTTTGGTACACATTGACCTGTGGGGGGTGGGAGGAGAGGAGTTTCATGTCCTACGTGCATGTCTCAGGATTCTCAATTATATTCAACAATATGCCCTCATCTTCAGGCTTTATATGGCTGTATACTTTAGAGTGTGTGTATAATATATGGACACCCCTTGGTTACTCTGAAGTTAATCCCTAGGCTAATTTATAATCACTAGACAGGAAACTGATGGGATATTTCTTCATATAGTTGTGTCAGCCAGTATCCCACCTTCCTTGATTTCTGCCTTGTAAAACGGTAATCAGTAATGTATTCACATACACATGCTCTGCCAACTTTCCACACTCACTGCTAAGTTTGTGGTGGTAATTTAATATGCAACAGTGTTACAAAAAACTAATTCCTTTAAATCCCAAGCTCTTCACATGTAGATTTTTCTTTTGATGTGTTTCTTTTATATTTGTTTAGTCATCATCTGACATTAATTAAAGCACTAAACCTTTATATGTATATATGTCTGTATATGTAACATGTACCTATGTGTGTATATATATGTATATCATGCACATTTAAGAAAGACTGAAATACATTAACTGATAAATTCTACTCAACAATTCCTCTTTAAAAATGTTATGCTGATAATTCATCAAGTACATCAACTGACTTTAGACTTGTGTAAAGTTCAATGAGACCATTGATCTGACTATATATTTGAGGCTGGGAAAGGTAGCAATAGATTTCTTGATTTCTTATTCAATACCAGGTCATTTATTCCCAGAGAGAAAATTCTTTTTGCAATGACATTTTTGGAAGTAATTTGTTTTGTTTACTTACAATTTCTATGAAAAAGAAATAGAAAGCATTTTTTAAATTTTTAACCTAAATTTTTATTGATTCTTTGGGAACTTCCCATGGTGCAGCCCAGTTCCACACTTTCCCCATCCCTCTATATTTGCTTTTCACGCTTGCAGCGTCATCCCACCCCAAAAGAAAATTAAAAAAATTATTAATAAAAAACCACGTTGGTCCTCCATCTTTCTCACTTCTCCATCGCCTGCTCATTCATCTTAGTGGCACTGGGAGCTGTCATGTGCTGTACAGTAAACCCTTCTGTCCAAACAGCTTTCCTTGCAAGTATGTATTGTAATGAGTTGTTGGTCTGGTTCAAGGCCTCTGGCTTCTGGTACACTATCAGTGCTGGACCCTCACTGAAACATCTCTTGGATATCCTGCTTTGCCCCAAATCATGGAAATCCTGCAGCTATGGTTCCACAGGACAGTTCCTTCATGTGTTCCAGCATGTTAGAGATGGGGTAAATGTTGGGGTGGGCCAACTCAAAGCACTATGTGGGCCTGGGTGGTAGCTGAGTTGGTCAGTGAGGACCTCCTCTGGGATTGCCCACCTCAGGCAAGGGGTGGAGGCAGCTATCCTGCACCTATGCCATTGGGGTCAGCTTTGGTGAGGGTTGGGGCTTGCTCTCCTGAATGCAGGGCCAGCTATCCCATGAGGGGCAGGGACAGCTATCCCAGGACTAATGAGGAGTGAGGCCAGATTTCTCAGGGCCAGTTAAGGACAGGACTGGCTCAGCACAGTCCTCAGATTTCAACACGTATGGTTCACATGGCACATACAGGCCAAGGACATCAATGCAAGACCCCAGGGTCAGCAAGATCATGGATCCAGACATGACCCTCAGCAACAGTTTGGGCCTGGATGTCACCATGGTCCCTAATGCAGTGCAGGACACTCAAATCAGAATGCCCCCAGTGGCAGCATGGCCCTCAGACATCAACATGTTCAGATGGTGGGTACAGCCTTCAGTGGTAACAGGAGCCATGGACATCAACGCAGACCCTAGTTGCAGTAGTATTTTAAGTTTAATTTTAGCATGTGATTTGCTCTAGTTGATTAAGTTTTCCTTAGTCAAAGTGGAATAATGCATTAAAATACAAACTGGTATTTGATTCTATGTTTAACGGTCAGATTTGAAAGTTGAGGAAACATATTTGATTAGAATGTTTTTTTACCTCAAACACTATGATTGTTTTACCATTCTTACCCATAGACCTTCAAAAGGACAGTTACTATAATTAATCCCTTATTTCCTACTCCCTCCTGCTATAGATGATAAATTCAAGAAATAAAATCTTTGTGTCAGGGTTGGGGAGATGGTTCAGCAGATAAAGCACTTGTTTCAAGCCTGATGACTGAGTTTGATCTGTTGAAGGAAATTACTCCACAAGTCTCCTCTGACCCCCACAAGAGCACTATAGTATGCATATACATATGTATGTGAACAGGCATGAGAGTGTGCTCAGGCACATACACAACATATACACACATACACACACACATAGGCACACACATTATAGATGTTAAAAAGGTAAAAGATTTATATGATCTGAAGAGAAACCAAAGCATTAGAGGGCAGATCTCCAAAATATATAAAGAATTCAAGAAATTAGACATCAAAATATGGAACAATCCAATTAAAAAAATGGGCTTTAGAACTAAACAGAGAATTCTCAACAGAAGAATCTCAAATGGCTGAAAGACATTTAAGGAATTGCTCAACATCCTTAGTCATCAGGGAAATGCAAGACTCTGAAATACTATCTTACACCTGTGAGAATGGCTAAAATCAAAAACACTGAAGATAGCTTATGTTGGAGAGGATGTGAGTAAGGGGAACACTCTTACACTGTTGGTGGGAATGCAAACATGTACAGCCACTTTGGAAATTAGTATGGCAGTTTCTCAGAAAATTGGGACTCAACCTCCCTCAAGACCCAGCTATATCACTCTTGGGCATATTCCCAAGGAATACTCAATCATATCACAAGGACACATGCTCAACTATGTTCATAGCAGCATTATTTGTAATAGCCAGAACCTGAAAACAGCCTAGATGCCCCTCAACTGAGGAATGGATAAAGAAAATGTGGTACATATACACAATGGAGTACTACTCAGCAGAGAAAAACAATGACATCATGAGGTTTGCAGGCAAATGGATGAAACTAAAAAATATCATCCTGAGTGAGGTAACTAGGCCCTCTGGATAAGCAAGATAGTTGTTTGGCTTGAACTGTTTGGGGATCCCCCAGGCAGTCGGACTGGGACCTGTCCCTGGTACATGAGCTGGCCATTTGGAGCCTGGTGACTATGGTGAGACACTTTGTGCAGCCTTGGTGCAGGGAGGAGGGGCTTGGACCTGCCTCAGTGGAGTGTACTGGGCTCTGCTGACTCCCCATGGGAGACCTTGCTTTGGAGGAGGTGGGAATGGGGGGGGGTAGGAAGGCTGGGGGTTGGGAGGAGGGAGGATGGTAGAATCTGTGGTTGATATGTAAAATGAATAGAAAATCTCTTAATTAAAAAAGGGGAGGGGATATAACGAAAGACACAAAATCCACAAGATAAAAGTAAGTTTTTCACACAGTAGGATGCAGGAACAACCACTCAACCAACATATAGGCCATGTTCATGTTTATTAATAAAATGGAAATTAAAGTTTGGACCACTCTTAGATACCAAAAAAAAAAAAAAATAAAATAAATGTTAAAAAAAAAAACCTTTAAAACTACTTTTGAATTGACTTCTTGTTAGGGATAGAAAAATAATCCCTAAAAATACAGAGCAAAAATTCCTCTTCCAAAAGCTCAATGCTACCTAACAGTAATTTGGTTTTTAAAGAGAACATTGATAACATGCAAGTTCTTCACATCACACATATACACAGCCATCTGCCTTTATCTTCAAGCCAAATAATGAAATGTCAGTTTGAAACTACTTTTGGTTCTATGTAGTGATTCTAAACCAGAAAGCAGTTGTTTTTTTTTCTTTTTTTCTATAAACATCTACAGAGAGTGTAATTTGTTGATTTCTATATTCGAAATGTGATCTTATAAGCAGCTTACATGACACTAAGACTTGAACCTCTAAACATCTCTTATTGTATATTCAAAGTATTTTAAGTAATCCTATGACCTCTGTATACACAAACATTAACTTAAAAGCAAAAACCTTTCCTATAAAAAATAAATAAGCAAATTATGTTTTCTCTAAACTTTATGCAGATTTTCCTTGTCACTTAACCTTTTCTTCCATCTTCTTGGTTACATACTAGAAGGGGGTGAATGGAAAGACATTGAGAACAATAGAGGGGCAAAGGAATTTGGACAACTGAACTCTCCAAAATACAGAAATCTGTCAAAAATATCAGGTGAAAAATACTCTTAGGAAACTAATAATAATAACTTTCATAATAACCTAGCACCTAATACTCTATTTACTTGCTGTTTTCTCTGTAAAACCCTCGAATTCCTTGTGAATATGAATTTCACTGAGTGAAACAGAAAAAAGCAAATAGTCATCTGTACATGTGCTTTCTGTCGTCTTTAAATTCTGTGATAATCTATTAGTCAAAATCTAGCAGTAGTTTAAAAATAGTAACTCTCTCAATATATATATATATATATATATTTTTTTTTTAACATAAGTCTACTGAATAGTCTGGGGACCTAGGTCTATGACTGTAGACTGTTCATTTTGCTTTTTGTTTTATTTTTGCTCTTCTTTGCTTTGCTTGTTTTTCAGCTGCTACAAATTCCCTCAACAGAGAAGAATAAGTTGAAATTGCAAAGGATTTCCTCCACGCACACCACCACCTCTTGCTGGATATGGTGACCACTCAACCACACTGACCACAGTTAAGTTTAATGGATACAATCAAAGATTTAATACAGAGTTGTGTGTCACTGCAGGATGGTAATAGGTTATACGTTTGGATATCTTTGTTGTTGGGCAGTGTTTGCTATGACAATGCTCGGTAATATAACAATATGGGACCTCTGTCTGCAGTGCAGTTCATCACGGAGCAAAATGCTGCTGTGAGGCTTTTCATTGTTTATGAAAGGATTATCAGAGTGCCTGGACCAAACTGTCAAAATGAATATTGATATGTACGTAAATACATAAGATATACTTATTAGGTATAAGTAAGGTACTTGTTGAAGTTATTTTGATGTTATTTTCACATGGCAAATGTAGAGATTTACAATACAATATATTAATTTTTTTCATTTCAGCAGTTCATTTATTCTGATTTACAGAACCCAAAATCTTTTCTAATCTTAACATTATTTAGCAAGTCTTTTACATACATACATATATACATATTTATATGTGTGTTTATATACACACATGCATATGTATGCTTCTATTTAACATGTATTTTTAACAATATCTGTAGAACTGTTCACATAATATGCAGTTATTAAAAATTGAACTTAAATGAACCACATATGAGTTATGAAATCAGTAGGGAGGTACTGATATTCTTTTGTCATTTGTAGAAGAATTATGAGTTTTATACGTAGGCATTCATTTGTATTATTTAAATAGCAATATCTTGTTTTGTGGTCTTGATATTTATTTTTATTATTTCATGTGTATTTGTGTGTCTGTGTGAGTTAATATTGTGTGTGTGTGTGTGTGTGTGTGTGTGTGTGTGTGTGTGTGCCTGGAAAAGCCAAAACAGGGCTGGTGTTACAGGAAGTTGTGAGTTGCCCTATGTGGATACTGGGGCCTGAATTTTGGGTCCTCTGGAAGAATAGCAAGTTTCTTTAACCACTGAGCCATGATTTCAACCCCCAAAATACAGTTTTTAAATCAAAATATGAGTTTTGCTCTTCTCAGTTTACAACTATGATATTTTTAATGTTATATAACAGGGAAATTACTAGATTATACCTAGACTAGGTGGGTTGCACCACACAGGTGAAGGTTAGATTGAACAAAATTGAAAAAATCAATGGAAAAAGAATAAGACTTTCATTTTTGTGATACATGATTCTTATAATGAACATAATGCAGACTTTTGGGGTGCTGATTAGTACAATTGCCTGACCTTGTAATTGTTTCAGTACCAGCATTAAGATATCACTAACAGGAGGAATAGTTACTTCAAGTCAGTGAATAGACTCCACATTAAGTTATTTAGCAGATTGACATTGCTTTGGGTATCCCTTTTGTTCCAGATGGTTACTCTGCCTTGGATCTATAAACAAATGGAGCATTGACCCTGTAAACAGCGTGCAGCTTGAATTTCCTTCCTTGATATTATAGGAGTGTAGAATATTGATAGACATAGAAGCTGGAATATAATGAAATTGCCCTAAAATATTAGTTGCAAAACTGGACAGTTGCAAGGATTTATCCAAGCTGTGAATTTCTTTTTCTTTTTTCATTTATTTTTTCAGACATAAATTGACAATAATCATTGCTATTACATATAAAGTATTTTAACGGCATATTAAGTTAAGTATATATTAATCTGAATAATGCTTATTCAACATCAATTATGGTAAAACTCAAAGTATATTTTATGACTTATTTATATTTTATTAACAATGGCTTCACCATTCTTGGCAGTCCTCACCCTGTGGTTCTGTTTTTGCTATGTCCTGGTGGAACTTCCCAAATTACTCACAGCCCGAACTCCACACTATTCTTTGCTATGATGTTTGTTCCTTGCTGTGGGATGTTCTGTATGGCAAATGTGTTGCTAATAAAACACTGATTGGCCTGTGGCTAGGCAGGAAGTATAGGCGGGACTAACAGAGAGAATAAAAAGAACAGGAAGGCAGAGGGAGGCTCTGCCAGCCACCACCAGGACAAGCAGCTTGTAAAGATGCCGGTAAGCCACGAGCCATGTGGCAAGGTATAGATTTATAGAAATGGATTGATATTAGATATAAGGACAGTTAGCAAGAAGCCTGCCACGGCCATACAGTTTGTAAGCAATGTAAGTCTCTGTGTTTACTTGGTTGGGTCTGAGCGGCTGTGGGACTGGCAGGTGAAAGAGATTTATCCTGACCGTGGGCCAGGCAGGAAAACTCAGCAACAGTTCCTTAAGTATTTTCATTCTTCACATTGTCAGTTTTTGCTGCCCATTTTTATCTTATATTTCACTTGAAGAATCCTCATCTCTTTTTTGTTGCATATTAGCCATCACTCAGTAGACCATATGAAAACTACTCCCTTCTTTTTATAGTCTTTGTTCTAAATTGACCACAAGATTATGACAATTCCTAATTATAGAGATTTGCTGGTGTTTACCCTTCCCTTTACCAAGGTAAGCTATGAACAAAGTTTATACATCTTTATATTCAATACAAAATTTCATACATAGTAAAAAATAGGAAACAAGTGTTCAGAGGTTGAAGATCTGACACAGCAGTTAAGATTGTATACCACTATTGTAAATGTTCCAAGTTCAGTTCTTAGTATCCATGCAGGACAGCTAACAGCTGGTTATAACTCGAGCTCCAGAGGATCCAGCATTTTCCTCTGGATTCCAGCACACACACACACACACACACACACACACACACACACACACACACACATCAATTAAAAACAAAATAAACATTAAATCAAATGTTAGATAAATGAACGTATATGTGGATTAAAAAGTATCAACTTTTCAAATCTTTATCCCCAAACGAATAATATTCAATGCTGTGTTAACTAACTACTTTAAGGAGATAGACGTTAAAATGGGATCAAAAGTCAAATCCAATCTTCAAATTCAAAGCTTTTTTGATTGTGATTCCTTCTGATATTATTCCCGGTAATTTCTTTCAGAAGGACAAGTAAGGAGTACAATGGTTGAAGTGTGTAATTTCTCCTCTTTGAAATGCTTTTGGCAGTCATAGTGGTACTTGCCTGTAATCCCAGTACTCAAGAGGATGCAGAGGAGCATCATGAATTAAAGTCTTCCTGTGCCACACAATGAATCCACAGCAGCTCAGGCTACAGAGGAAGACATTACCTCATAAAAATAAGACAAACTAATATATATATGTATATATATATAATTATAATATATATTATTGTTTTAAATTGTACTTGTTTATAGAATATGGTATAATTCTCCCATACACATACATAGTAATGAACAAAAGTTAGAATAACTAACATTCACCATCTTAAATGATCGTTGGTTTTCTGATATGAGAGTATGCAAATCCGATTCAGTATTTTAACATATAGAATGCATTAAAAACATTTAAGCTTTAATTATATCATCGATGAAAAGGATTAAATTTCAGCAACTAATTTTATTTATATAATTTTTAGTTTTATGTTAGAATTATAAAAAAAAATACACTTGGAACCTTAAGAAAAAACAGTTGATTCGATATGCATTGTCACAAATTGCACCCCCTACATATTTAATTTTGAAACTTTTATATGATTAAGATGTCAGATATTCTTATTCATATTCTTTCCAAACAGTTGTCATTCACCACCTGCTATAGAAAACCCACTCACACTTTTAAAAGCCTCTAGAATTATGTAATAAATAAAAGTCTTTCAGATCTGTTAACCAAACTTCAAATGTCACCCACACCTTTGCTTGGCTGTATAAAAAAAAAAAAGAAAGAAAGAAAGAAACTCTCAAAGTGTGAAGATAATAACATGAAGCTTTATTTCTTACCCTCTCCACAAGCCTACAAAATCTCTCCTAAGGTAATAGTGTGCCTTAAATTACGCTGAAGACCTAGAGAGAAAAGCTGGTGCAGGACGATGGCCTGTGTTTTATAGTTGTGCCTACCTGGAAGCCGAGGTAATGATGCACAAATGAAGATGTTAAGATCATACTTAAGGGGTCCCTACACAGTTTGGGGCTACCTCTCAGATTCTGAATTAGGCATGAACCACACCCAAACACGAGTTTTCAAGAGAGATCATTTATTAAGTGGCTAGTCTCTGACAGAGGCAGAAAAACAGCAGCAAATGACCTTGAGGTGTAATTTTTAAGAGCAGAAAGGGAGAGGTCTGTGTTAGAATGGGCTAGGATGCAGTGGGATATTTTGATTGGGCATTTTAATTAGGTGAACCAAAAAGAGGCTTTTGATTGCTGGACTTTGGTAGTCAGCCTCAGGAGAGAGTCTGGCATAAGAAAGTATCCAAGTAAGGAGATAACCTTGATGGCCGGCTTTAAGGATGGTTTACAAAGGAGAGGGAATGGGGAAGGGCAAGGTCTACCAATGCCATGTTTGCCCAATCCAGGCTTCACAAACTGTTAGAACTAATGCAGACAATTAAGAACAGATTATTTACTGCTTTCCACCATTCATACAATACTTGCAAGCCTATACTTCAATTATATAAACTTCTGGACCCTCCCACAATGTCAACTCTCAGGTGAAATGGGGCATCTTATTCAGCAGTTCAAAGCTGTCATTGGCATGGATTGTGAGGACCTAGGTTCAGCTTGGTTAGTCTACTCTCAAGCGGTACATATTATTGGGAATATTATAAAAACGAAACTCTCCTTTTCTTCCTTCCTTTTTCCTTTCTTTTTTCTTTCTTTCCTTCCTTCCTTTTTTCCTTCCTTCCTTCTTTCCTTCTTTCCTTTTTTCCTTCTTTCCTTCTTCCTTTCTTTCTTCTTTACTTTTGTATTAGGGATTTTGTACTAGAACTTCAGACAAAGCCAGGATAATTTTGAGTTATTCATATTCCTAACCCAGGCCCCTAAATCCCCTGACTGGTGAGCGGGTGCAATCAGTGGAGCTTCCCTTTTCTGTGTTTCATTGTTTTAGTGAGGACTTCACTCAAATGGACAGAAAGCAGGGCAAAACTTATTTAAGAACTGCAGACCAGGAGGTCTGCTGCAAGATTGTTCCCTAGAAATGATGGGGTAGCTACACACAAGGCACATCAACAATAGAGCTGAACAATAACAACACCAAGGGTCATATTACCATGGAGGAATAAATCTCCCAGACCTTACCCTTAGACAAAAAACTATGGACAATCAACATCTACTGAGAGATGGAATATTAATCTTCCCCAGGAAGGAAACCACTACTTGGTTATCTTATATCAAGTGGTCAGCACTGAGATTATATACACACAAAAACACTAAAGAGACTCAGCAGGTTGTACACATGTATTTATAAGTGTATGTGTGTGTGTATGTGTTTATAATAATAATAGACGACACCATGAGTTTGAGAGGGATTAAAGTTTAAATATGGAAGGAGTTGGAGGAGGGAGAGAAGAAAAATTTAATTTTTAAAAATTGTAAAAAATTTAAAAAACAATTTGGATGAGAAAAGTTGACTTAATATTTCTAGGAAAGACCAAACAATAACAACACAGTGATCAGGGCAAGGAATATACATATGGGTGAACCAAGGCCACAATAATTTAACAACTGTAAAGAGATATGTACCTTATATAACTTAAATTTATGTAATTTAAATTTTTAGTAGCCATAAAGTTTTCTACCAATAATCTAGGAGAAATAAAGAAAAAGATAGCCCAGTACAGAGTTGTTCAGACTCAGCTTCAACGCTCCAGTCACATGGGAGAATTAGAGGACACCAGAAGTGATGAAGGTTTAAAATAAGGATCTTATCTAGAATGTCGATGCTTAGAAATTTGTTTATCCTGTCCATTATCTAAGATTCTACATATGTGAACTTTGACTCATCTCACCAGTTAATTTTTAATGAAGTTTCAAGTGTACAAAAAGCACATGGAATTACATAAGTCCTGTTGAAGGGAAAAATAAAAACCATGAAGAGAGTTAAGGTGGAAAAGCATTTTTTAGCCAATAATCTTTATACAATATCAAAGGAAGAAGCAGTTTTATTATATTTCAAATAAGTAATAAAAACAATTTGCTGGAAAAAATTAAGAGCTAAGAAATAGTCTTTCAAGAAAAGAAGAATGGTTTATGTTTAATCAAAGAGCATATTGTTTTAGCTGTAAGGCATGATAAGAATAACTGAAAAAAAGAATGAATAAAATAAAAGCATTATTCCTTGTTAGGTTAGTGTCACAACTAAGACTCACTAAGCTTTCTCATTGTCCTGGGTCATATATAACAAAGAATGGAGAGATATCTGCCTTTGGACTTAGTGACATGATATTTCATGCATGTGTCTTCTGTTTTCATCTCTGGATTATTTTATGTTACACTCTATTCATGTTGCCTACTCTACACATTCAGAAGCTATGGAATTCTACCTTTGACATAAAAGTTTCTGTATTTTAAACCAAAAGGTGAAGATAAAAATCTATCATAAATTAAACATTCCTAGATGATATAAAGGGTTCATAAGAGGTAAACCTAGAGGAAATGTTGTGAAATTAAACTACTATCTCTACTTTTTAGGAAGCCAACATGAATGTAAAGCTTCAAAATAGCAATAGAAAATAAAGATATGAGGTATTAGTGGGCAGGAGTAGTTTGTGGCTCAGCTGCCTGTCTTCTTTCTTTGAGATTTATAATATCTTCATTTTGAATCTATCTCTCTGACAGTAATAGCAACCAATCTGCTGACACTGTCACATTAAAATCTTCTATAAGAAGCTTATATGAAGTGCTACGTTGAAACTTTTCAAACGTCCTTTACATGTTATAATGCAAACACCAACATAATCATTACTTGAATAATAGAAGTATGGGAAGCTTCTATTCAAACATGATGAATACTGAGGAAAGTCTATTATTATAGGCTTGGCTTGTGCAAAGAAGAGGATGTAGAGACAGTACATCTCAGATATGCCAGCAAAAGGTAAAAAAAGCAACACCAGAAAGTGTTTGCCAGGCTAGCAGAATGGTTAGGGTGACCCTGCAGGTGGAAATAGAAAATTTCAGCAAATTTAAAAAATAGTCCAGCAGATTCTCAGAAGGTAAATTATAGTTATCATATGACCTAACAGCCCCAATAAAATTATGAATCTAAAATTAATTAAAACATATATATATGTATGTATAATACATGCAAAATTGTAGTCACAGCACCACATTGATAAAAGTCAAGAAACAGAATGATTCTAAAGGTCTGATAAATAAAATATGGTATTATTGATGTACTTGAAATACTATACTTTCATGAAGAAGAATTATTAATACACAGACTTTGTCAATATCAAATGCAAGAATATAGTTAGCAAAGAGCACATGCTGAATCATTCTGGAATATGACATATCAGTCACATAGTAAGTGTACAATGACAAAAGTATATTGACTAAATTTATAAGCATAAAAGGACAGAAGGTGGGGAGACATAACGGCCTGATGAGGAAAGTGCCATAAAGCTGCTTGTGTTTATGGCTGTACAAATCTATGGATATTTTAAAATCTATTGAATTGTGTAGTATAAATGGATGAATATATGATTTATGAAATATATTTCAAAACAGCCATTAAAACTATTGCAATATCCATAATAAAAAAAGAAAAATCAACCCTCAAAGAGAAAAGTTCATTATAGTTAAAACAAAAGTACATGGAGAAGAGGACTATGTGATCAGATTAGAAACGTAAGCAAGCAGCAGACATGTCAATACAATAATTCAATAATTAAAAGCCATGTTATAAAATTTGATATTTATCCTAACTTTCAAAGAAAATAATTTAGTTTGATGAACCAGGGGAATGACATAATCATACTTTGGTCTAGAGAAGTCAATAGATAATACATTAAAGAAAATGGATTTTGAAAGAAAAAATGAGAAAAGAGAAGTAATTATTCAAATGCTGAGTATCAATATAGCAAAAATGATAGTGAATAAGCCCAACCTCAGAAGCAGAGATAGACAGCAAAGAAAGGATGGTTTGTAGAAAAATTCAAAGCCTTCTATAGTAAGTCTTGGTAATTCCTTACTATGCAAAAAGAGAAACACAGAACAATTATAGGTTATGCTTTGCGAGTTCACTTGGATACTTTAGTTGCTGTAATTAAATACTTCAATTTGAGTAGAGTAGGGTCTTGTAAGGCTGACGTCAAGGAAGGTCATAAAATTACATGTTAACTTTGCAATGCCTGTTAGCTGATCAGTGTACGGTTAGCACAGTGAATGGGCTGTAAGACTATAGAGGATATTGGTTTGATGTGTGTTTAACTGATATCATACTTATCAGAAATTACCTTTACAAAATTCTACTTACAGGAATTTTTACAGTAGTTCTCAGCATCTACTAAAGTTGTCTTTTATGCTTTTTAGCAGCATTTTGTATTGTTCAGCATTAATACTATTACAAAGAATATATATAATCAAGGGATTTGTCTTTAATTAGAATGAGATAGATAGACTTTTTCTTGTATTTTGCTGTTTAAATAAGACTGTCAGGCTTTATCTAGAGATAAAACTCGGTGGCATAGTGGTTGCCTCACATATTCAAATCAGTAGTCCAATCCTAAGCATTATAAATCAAGTCATTCATGGTGCCATTACAATCAGCAATACAAAGAGCTTTGAGGTTGTACAGTCATCAACACAACTGATTTAAGAGCATTTTACAGTTTTATTTGTTTATTTATTCGTGTGTAGAAAAATAAACTAATTGAAATGTCTCTGAACATCAAATATTGGTTACTTTATTGTATATTGGGAAACATGGAGGATGAAGTGAGAGGAACTGGTTGACCGGGACGAGGGATAGGAGGGAAGGGTAGAAGAGAGAACACTGTGAGGAATAACCAACCGTAAAGATCTTCTAAAAAACCATATAAATATTACTACCAAAGAAGCTTCCTAAAATTCAATCATGTTCATATGTTTAAGAGAGTTTAAATGCAGATAACCTACAATGGGGATATAGTGCTTCCTTTAGACACCACAGGCTAACTAATAGAAAGTCAAGTGTCAGGAATAGTTTACCTCCCCTGGATTCATTAGCCAGTGAGTTCCATAGTCCTCCAAAACTATAGGCTCCTGCTTAGCAGAAGACATATGTTACAGATGAAACATGAAAAAAAAAAAAGAGTTGAAAATATGTCGACCTTCAAACTACAACCCACTTCCTTCTGTAAGGTTTTTCTTGTCAGGTATTTGGTAACCATAACAAAAAAGTAACTAATTTACCATTTAGTAAACTTTAAAATCTGTGATATATATAATGTAAACTTTTTGTTTTAGATTATTTTATTTTATGAGCAGGAGTGTTTTGCCTGAATGTGTGTGTGTGTGTGTGTGTGTGTGTGTGTGTGTGTGTGTGTGCATGCACTGCCTACATGCCAGGTACTTGCAGATGTCACAAGATGGTGTTGGAACCCAGGGAACTGAAATTACAGAGGTTGTGTGTCACCAAGTTGGTTGTGGGAACTAAACACCGTTCCTTTGTAAGAGCACCAAGTTCTCTTAAGCTCCAACCTACCTTTCCAGTGCTTTGTTTTTGGTTTTGATCTTTAAAGATTTATTCTCAGTAGAATGTTTTTGCTGGCCTTTAACATAATAATCCTCCTTGCTTCATGCTGCCTGTACCAGTGCATTCCATTATAAATATAATTTACAGTGATAGAAGATTATTTCATCAAGACAACATGGAGATTCCAAATTTTTATGGTTCAAATAGTAATATAGATTCAAAACATACAAAATAATATTGAATAAATATAATATCTGGGAGAAAATAAGCCAATAACATTGTTACAAAATGTATTTATAAATTATAAATCTATTGTTATACAATGTATTTATAGATTATATCCCATACTCTGAAAATATATTTTTCCTGAAAATTCATTCAGAAGTTAAAAAGTTAAATTAAAATTTCTGAATATTTGTGTGTGTTGGTCTTTGACATAGAGTTTTATGGTCAAGTTTGGAGGGTAACCAAGAGTACTAGTAATAGCCTATACTTTTCTGGGGGGCAGGTCTATGAATTATGACTGGCCAACAATTATTAAAGACATAACCTCTTATTGGTACTGTACATTTATGTTTTCTTTGTTATTGACTGCCTGTGGTGTCTAGTGGGGGGTCTGTTGTCCTCTTAAAAGATAGAGCTGCTTACACTCTTTTTATATATATCCTATATATATTTTGGAAAGCCTCCACAAGATCTTTTTATATATCGCCTATATATATATTTTGGAAACCCTCTACAAGATTAGTTTTCCATATGACTTTCATTAAATTCCTTCTGTATTAGCTATCCTTGCCATATTCTGCCCTCTCCTCTTCCTTCTTATTACTAACTACATTTAAATATTCTTATTCTGTTACTCATCCTTAACCCTTTATTCTGCATTCTATTGCCCCACCTTTGAAATCCTTATACCATGGCGCCTTAGTAATTTATTCACCTCCATGGGAATTCCAAATGGAAAACATATGTCTGAACATTCAAAGTCCAGATTCATTAAAGAAAACAAGTCTGAACTACCTCACTTACAATGATTGTTTCCAGCTCTATTCATTTACCTGAAAATTTCATGTTCATTTTATTAACAGCCTACTAACACATTAGTCATAGAACATGGAGAAAGCCAACTCGAACCCATATAGAAGTTTTAGAAGTCTCATTGTTATTGGCTAGCTTTTTTTGGTGCTGGAAGGTATTATGCACACTACTTGAACAGTAAAGGAATCACAAATCTTACCCATCAGTGAAATCCCTGAGCTACAATAAATAAGCAGTAGTAGCAATACAAAGCCACTGGAGCATTACTGGTACAAATGTTATGAAAGCAATGGCCACTTTCTGATTTGATTTAAAGCCTGCTCTACTAGTTGAAACTCATAACTGCTGACATCAGGATTAGGACCAATAACCTGTGTCTAGATGGTCCACAGACCCTAGGGAGAATCTACTATTACTCTTCTAAATTGGCATAGTTTTATATTTTTTTATTTAAGAAATTTTTATTTTACATAACAATCACTGTTCCTCCTTCCTCCCCTTCTCTCACTTTTCCTCTACCTCCTCACCCCACCCCCTATGCACTCCTCCAGGTAAGGCCTCCCTTGGGTAGTCAATACAGACTGGCACACCAATTTGGGGCAGGACCAACCTTTCCCCCTGCCTCAAGACTGATTAAGGCATCCCACCATAGGGAATGGGCTCTAAAAAGCCAGTTCAAGTCCTGTTCTCGTTGCCAGGGACCCCACAAACAGATCAAGCTACACAACTGTCACCCATATTCAGAGGGCTTAGTTTGGTCCAATGCAAGCTTCTTGAGTTCCCACCAGCACAGGTCAGCTGTCTCTGTGGTTTTCTCCACCATGATCTTATCCTCTTTTGCTCCTATAATCCCTCTTCCCTCTCTTCAACTGAACTCCAGGAGCTCGGTCAAGTGCTTGGCTATGGATCTCTGCATCTGCTTCCATCAGTCACTGGATGTAAATTCTATGATGAAAATTAGGGTAGTCACCAATCTAACTATAAAAGAAGGCCAGTTCAGGCATCCTCTCCACCATTGCTAGGAGTCTTAGCTGGGGACAATCTAATGAGTTCCTGGGGGATTTCTCTAGCACCAGGTTTCTCCCTAACCCCATAATGGCTCACTCTGTCAAGATATCTCTATCATTGCT
This sequence comes from Peromyscus aztecus, assembly GCA_902168405.1. Taxonomy (NCBI): domain Eukaryota; kingdom Metazoa; phylum Chordata; class Mammalia; order Rodentia; family Cricetidae; genus Peromyscus; species Peromyscus aztecus. Next base: position 18,538 of record CABHPQ010001664.1, read on the forward strand.
CTCCCTGTCCATCCCTCCCCCAACTCAGCCATCTCAAACCCTCTTGTTCTCACCCTCCCATTCCCTCCCCTCTACTCCCCACTTCCCAGTTTACCCAGGAGATCTCAACCATTTCACCTTCCTGGGGCAATCCATGCATGTCCCTCTTAGGGGCCTCCTTTTTACCTAGCTTTTCTGGGATTGTGGATTATAGCCTGGTTATCCTTTGTTTTGCATCTAATGTCCACTTATGAATGAGTACATAATATGCTTGTCTTTCTGGTTCTGGGCTACCTCACTCAGGATGATTTTCTCTAGTTCCATTCATCTGCCTACAATTTTCATGTCAATGCTTTTTACCGCTGAGTAAGACTCCATTGTGTAAATGTACCACATTTTCTTTGTCCATTCTTCAGTTAAGGGTCATCTAGGTTGTTTCCAGGTTCTAGTTATTATGAATAATACTGCTATGAATAGAGTTGAGCATGTGTCCTTGCGGTGTGGTTGAGTAATATTGCTGGATCTTGAAGTAGATTAAGTCCCAATTTTCTGATAAACTGCCATATTGATTTAAATAGTGGCAGTAAAAAATTGCATTCCCACCAGCAGTGGAGAGTGTTCCCCTTTCTCCACATCCTCTCCAACATAAGCTGTCCTTATGATTTTTGATCTTAGCCATTCTGACAGGTGTAAGATGGCATCTCAGAGTTATTTTGATTTGCATTTCCCTGATGACTAAGGATGTTGATCAGTTCCTTAGATGTCTTTCAGCCTTTTGAGATTCTTCTGTTCAGAATTCTCTGTTTAATTTCTGTGCCCCATTTTTTAATTCCTATTCAATATAGTACTCGAAGTTCTAGCCAGAGTATAAGACAACAAAAGGAGATCAAGGGGATACAAATTGGAAAAGAAGAAGTTAAACTTTCACTATTTGCAGATGATATGATAGTATATGTAAGTGACCAGAAAAATTCTACAAGAAACTCATACAGCTTATAAACACCTTCAGCAGGATACAAGATTAACTAAAAAAAAAATCAGTTTTTTTTTTTACTTAGTAGTCCTTTTATATGCAAAGGATAAACAGTCTGAGAAAGAAGTCAAGGAAACATTACCCTTTACAATAGCCAGAAATGACAAAAATCTTGGGGGTAACTCTAACCGAACAAGTAAAAGACCTCTATGACAAGAACTTTAAGTCCTTGAAGAAAGAAATTGAAGATGATATCAGAAAATGGAAAGATCTCCCATGCTCTTGGATAGAGGTAGGATTAACATAATAAAAATGGCAATCTTACCAAAAGCAATCTACAGATGCAGTGCAATCCCCATTAAAATCCCAACACAATTCTTCACAGACCTCAAAAGAACAATACTCAACTTCATATGGAAAAACAAAAAAACCCAGGATAGCCAAATAATCCCAAACAATAAAGGAACTTCTGGAGGCATCACCATTCCTGACCTCAAGCTCTACTACAGGGCAATAATAATTAAAACAGCTTGATATTGGCATAAAAACAGACACATGAATAAACAGAATCAAATTGAAGACCCTAACATTAATCCATACACCTATGAACATCTAACTTTTGACAAATAAGCCGAAACTGAACGATGGAAAAAAGAAAGCAACTTCAACAAATGGTGCTGGCATAACTGGACGTCAACATGTAGAAGATTGCAAATAGATCCATATCTATCATCATGCACAAAACTCAATTCCAAGTGGATCAAAGACCTCAACATAAATCTAGTCACACTGAACTTGATGGAAGAAAAAGTAGGAAGTAGACTTGAATGCATTGACACAGGAGACCACTTCCTAAATATAACACCAGTAGCACAGACACTGAGAGAAACAATTAATAAACGGGACCTCTGGAACTGAGAAGTTTCTGTAATGCAAAGGACACCGTAAATAAGACAAAATGACAACCTACAGAATGGGAAAAGATTTTCACTAACCTCATATCTGACAGAGGGCTGATCTCCAAAATATATAAAGAACTAAAAAAACCTAGACATCAAAAAACCAAATGGGCATAATTTTAAACCAACTCCTAATGATTTATCATTGAACCCATAGATTAGTGCATCTCTTAACCCTGATCAGAGGTTTCATTTTGTGGTAGATGGTGATTAACACAGATACAGAACTGGACAAGGTGCAGACAATAAGAGACTGTAGGATATCCAACCTTAAGTGGTGCATCTACAGCATACCCTGGCCTTCCAAGGCTCAGAGATCATTGCATATGAGGATCAGAAAGCTTTTAAGAAGCAGAGAGAATGGATAACTACCAGGAAAGTGTTTGCACAACAACAGGGAAGTGGCACATACAATTCACAATTTAGACAACATGTATAAGACCTGTGTAAGCTCATTCCAGACAAAATCCTAACTTGGAGAGGGGAGGTGGCATGATGTTTCACCTCCTACTAAACAACTAGAGGCAACTGATAGCTACTGGGAGAGAGTTTTTGTTAAAGATGTAACCTTTGGTGGGTTGACTATACTCTAGTGGAAAGCCAGATATTTAAGACTATATGGGCACCAAATCAGTATTTGAGGGTATTGAAACAATAGGAACACAAAGGCATGGGATTAGGAGAAGGGATGAATATGATAAAAATATATTGCACAAATTTCTCAAATATTAATAAAAATGATGAAAATAACTGAAAAACAATCATTGAGTGATATTTATAGAAGTTAGCTAGCAGAATCCATATTTTGTGTGGAAATGGCAAGAATTAAGATCACCTCAAAGAACAAATGACCCAAAAAACCTTGACTAGAATTCTGTCTGTTAAAGTGTCATAACTAAAATATACAATATTAACAGAGCTGGGCGGTGGTGGAGCACGCCTTTAATCCCAGCACTCAGGAGGCAGAGGCAAGCGGATCTCTGTGAGTTCAAGGCCAGCCTGGGCTACCAAGTGAGTTCCAGGAAAGGCGCAAAGCTACACAGAGAAACCCTGTCTCGAAAAACCAAAAAAAAAAAAAAATTAACAGAGTTGAGAAAGGTTGAATTGAAATAGAGTAATATATCATGAAGAGATATTTGGATGTGTGGCCATTTAAAGATGTAAATGCTACACATGAAAATAAATCTCCCAGATAACAAAAAAACATTTCCATGATCTTAAAATAGAGAAATACACATAATGTATTTTGAACAGAAATAAGAGGTATTAACAACTGCAAAGATTTACCTATCATACCTTAAAAAGTTTCTGTTCATTATAAGTACTTATAAGTATTATAAATAAACAAATCAAAGAAAAGGGAAAGGCACTTGACAAGCTAAAGTGCCATGCTCTAGATTGGATAGGCTTTTACAAATGGACAAAATAAAAACAATTAAGATTAAATTAAAACTTAATAATTTACAAAACACACTCGGTCATGAATATAGAAAACACTCAGTGATATTCAAATAGCAATTAAGCCCATATAAGGCTGTCTGAAATCATATGTGACAAATAAAATTCAAAATAATATTTCATGTTATTAGTACATGCACTAGAATTATGGCAGGAATTAAAGATTCAACAAAGTAAGAATGCAACAAACAATAAACAGTTTTATTATTTTATTAAAAAAATAAAAGAGTAGATTTTTTTAAATAAATTAAATATAAAGTTGGCTTTTAAAATATTCCAAAAGTTAGGTTCTAATGGACAGAAAAGCATTATGTCAGAAGGCAACATATTTAAAAAAATGTCTAGCTCACCAGTGACTGCTTAGTATAGCATTAATTTCAATAAGGACAGATTGTGGTAACTGGACAGTGGAAAGATCACCATTTTTTTGCCTACTTAAAGGATTATTGTCTTTGACATTGTCAGGAGATGAAATAACTATCATGCTCATTCCTTATCTACAATGCCAAAGGTGATATTTAATCTAGATTTCTATTCCATACATACTTGCTATTCTTTTCTGCTGATGAACCATCCTTCATCCTTCTGCCTTTCAGTTTTCATTTTCTGGATTTGTGTGCATCATAGAAAATTTTAAAAAATCAAAAATTTTCCCAAGTTAATTCCTTAAAATAGTTTTATTTGCCTTAATTAATTCTATTCATTTACTTTTGAGACAGCTTCTCACTATGTAGCCTAGGCCCGCTTTCAACTCCAAATCCTCCTGTCTTATCTTCCTTGGTTCTAGAGTTACAGGTATGTGCCACAGGTACAAACAAGATTGAAACATAAATTATCTAAATATATTTTATAGCTGTCTTTTTCTATTGGCTCTAGTTGCTACAACAAAATAAGAAATATTATTTGACAAAAACACAAATAGATTATTCTTTACTCATTTAGAGATTGGCAAGCCATACCAAGTGTAATGTACTGGAACATCTGACCTGTGGTAAAGGCATTCTTTCTGCCTTGAAAATAGTTCCCCTTTTATTGTGGCTCAGAGAAAAAACTCCAGATCTCTTCTTTTGTCAAAAGAGCAAAAAATACTATCATGGAGGCACTACTTTCATAACTTCATATAAGCCTAGCAATTTTCTAAAAGCCCCAATTTGGGATGCCATGTTGTTGGGAATTAGGGTTTTCACATGGAATTTTGGAGGAAAAAAATACATGTAGTATATAGAGTTCCATCCCTGGCTTTCCTCACATCACTGTCCTTCTTATGCCAAGAATTCCCCATCTTTATTTATTATGAAGTCTGGAACATAATGTCTCATCTAGATCTCATTGAAGTCAAATACAAACAAGGCTCAAGATGGATTTCTTCTTTCTAAGAATCTCTGAAGCAAAATAAATAATATGCTTTGCAAATACTAAGATTTCAAAAGTCATTGGATAAGCACTCCAATTCCAAAGGGAAAATATAGGAAAGAAAGAGGCATTAGTATACACAAGTGAGTTTTAAATCTATCAAAGCAAAAAACATGAGATGCTAAAGCTCAACTATAATTTCTGCTAGCTTGACTTATTCAGCCCTCAGGGAACTCCTGATGGACAATATTACCTTCATGGCTCAGTAGTGTGCCACCAACAACTGTCCTCTGCCTGTGAGATGTTTCACCCCTGGGACTCCGGCAAGTATGGGTCATAACACTAGGAGGGTAAGTGATCCCACCTACTGGAATCTGATGGAAGTGATCTGGCCTAAACCATGGCCATGAACCTCTCTGGACCACCTTCCAGAAGCTTCTTCACTTTAGCACAAGTTCCAGTTGAACATCTTTCCTGGCATGTGGAATATAAAAATCTAAGTTACATGACAGCCTTCCTGCATCCCATCACCATTTCTTCATTGCAAACAGGTATTACTCCCCTCTGGAGTAACTGATGATTAATCCCGTGGTAAAACTCCTACTGAGTTCAGAGTTGCTCAGCTTTATCAAAAGAGTTTTCTTCAGCACATGTTTGCTAAATGCCATTAATTATTGGTTATCTTTTGCCCAACAATTCATTCTTATTGTCTTTTCACTCTTTTCAGTTTTTGTTACAAACAGAAGGAAACACACCATTCATTCTATAACTTGTTCAGAGGGTTCCCTGCTAGATATCATTTTCATGTCTTGAAACTCCTTCCTTCCAACAAAACATTAGGATGCAAAGTAAATTCAAAAAAGTCTTCATCATCATAGTATCATCTTCCAAGCATTGTCAAAAATGCCCTATTATTCCATCAGCGATGTCCTTAGCATTGAACTTGACTTCCATATTTCTACCAATATTCTATACATTTTACTGCTACAGTTACGCATTTAAGTAAACTATCTAAGAAGACAGAACACTTTCAACCTAAGCTCTCAATGTGCCATCTGTTGAATTCCATTTCTAGAATTTTCTGGTATATGCTTCAAATTCTTCTATTGATTATCCATACCCCAGTTCCAAAGTTATTTCTATATTCTTTGGTATGTGTTGTGTAAGCACTCTACATTTCAGGACTCACTTATTTAAATACTCAGATAGTTAAGAGAGCTATGATAATTACACCATAGACTATTATGTTCTCCAAAATATTGTGCACCCTAATAAATTTATCTGGGGTCAGAGAACAGACAGCCACTAGATACAGAGGCTAGAAAATGGTGGCACACACACACCTTTAATCCTAGCACTCCAGAGGTAGAAATCCCTCTGGATCTACCAGAAAGATATATAAGGCGTGAAGACCAGAAACTACAAGCATTTGGCTGGTTAAGCATTTGGCTGGTTAAGCTTTCAGGCTTCCAGTAGCACAGTTCAGCTGAGAGCCATTTGGATGAGGACTCAGAAGTTTCCAGTCTGAGGAAACAAGACCAGCTGAGAAGTTGGCCAGGTGAGGTTAGCTGTGGCTTGTTCTGTCTCTCTGACCTTCCAGCATTTACCCCAATACCTGGCTCAGGTTTGTTTTTATTAATAAGAACTTTTAAGATTCCTGCTACACTATGTGACTTAAATACTTACACCACACAAATACACATACACACACACACACACACACACACACACACACACACACACACACACACCGAGAGAGAGAGAGAGAGAGAGAGAGAGAGAGAGAGAGAGAGAGAGAGAGAATCTCTGTTTCTTATAGTTCTTGAGGCAAGAAGATACATTGTCTGATCAGGCCCTCATTCCTGATTTGTAGTCAGCTGCCTCCTCACCACATTCCTGTGCACCAGGAAAAATTATCTCTTTTCTCTCATATAAAAACACTAATCTCATCATGCCCTGGCCTCTGCCTAGTTACTCCCCAAGGTCCCACCTCCCAAAGAAGTTAAAGTTTCAGTATGTAATTCCAGTGAGAAGAACACACCACAACCATACATTCTAGAGTAATTATGTTTTAAAAGCCCTTGAAATCCATGACACTGTGAAGGATCAGAAAACACATCCATTTGATAATTCCCTTTATAATAAAGTCTATAAATCCATCAATGTCCTCTAGTCTTTATTTTTACTCAATTGTTTGGAAGCTGCTTAGATTGCTTTAAAGGGTCTGACCCACCTCAAAATCATGACCATGTACAGTAAACACACCATTACATTAGCTGTATTAGATATGTATATTGCTATTATTTTTTAACTAGAGGAATTGATAGATAAATAATAGCATATGTTCCTTTTCACAGGTTAAAATAATTATTCTTTTGGGAACATTTTGTTAACAGCATTTATAGAAATCTAAACTCCATCCAAGTTTAAAAAAAAAAGTGATAGTTGAAAACTGATTTGCAAAATAAGCAGATAGATGTTTTTCCATTGTAGAAATAGACATTTTCTGTGTTGACTTCTGCATTCACTTGACATGCAGGAACAAAGCTCAGCTGTCATCTGGAGATAAACTATATGTGATGTACAGAAGTAAGAGACATGCCTCTGTCCTCAACGTAGTTATGAAACAAGAAAAGTATTCTCTGCTTCAAATCTGAATTATATATTGGATAGGATTTAAACACAAGAACTGAGTCAGGATCTGTTCTAGAAAAGTGACCAGCAGTTCTGTGGCATAAAAACATATTATAAAAAAGGCATTTGCACTTAGTGGATCTTTACAAGAGGTTCACACAATTCCCAAACAACCTGAACTAGAGAAATTCATCATTGTCTAGTTGATTTTACTGTCCAGCAGTTTCTAAAGCTCTGATAATGTTTGCAGTGACAATGGAGAAGTCATCATAAGCTGTCTTTTATTTCTAAGGATGACATTGAAGAGATTAATTCAGGGGTCAACTGAAATAACAATTATAGCACTTGCTTTGACATTTTACTTTCCTCCCAAGAAGTGACACAATTTATATCATACTTGCACTTACATTATTAAATAGCATATTGATAATTTTATGTATTCTCAACTTGCTGTTATTATAGAAAAATAACAAAAATATGAACTTGCTAAAGAATATCTTTTTAAAAAACTATAGTAAAAGCCACAGTGGAGAAAAACAAAACACCTTGCCCTTGAGATTAAGAACAAAGCAAGGATGCCCCGGTGCTGTTTATCTCCCCTCTATAAGTCAGTCATACCGCACTGGCAGTTCTTCTAGCTGCAGTTAGTGAAGAGTAGGAAAAAATATGTAAAGATGGAGGAAGAAGCAAAATATCTTTGTTTGACTTAGCATGGTTGTCTAAGAACGAAAACTCCTGAAAAAAAAGTGATAACCTAACAACTTGGAAGGTGCAAGATTAATATACCAAACTCAACTTTTTAAAATTTACTTTTTTAATTTATTTAGCCAACAGCGTGTGAGTGTCACCAATGCCCCTTTACAGATATTTTGACACACTAGTAATTGTTCATAGGCATCACAGGTGAATAGGACCATTGATTGCTTGCTCCCCTGGGTAGCTTGCAAACACCTTCTGGTACTGTGAAAGCAAGACTTCAGGAAGGAGAATTTCAGGTTAAATCAAGTTCAAAACTTTCAAGTCCTGTGTCTGGACTGTGTGGTATTTTTAGCAATAGGAATAAACCTTCAAACTCTTGAGAGGCAACTAATGGCAACAGCAACAGACTATAATCACTTTGTGAGCCTCTTTGGACTACCTTAACCAACAAGCTGAATAGCAATTTCTCATTCCAGGTACTGGGTGTTTTGTAAAATAGTTCATGACTTTTGTGAGGAGCATCGTCAAGCCAAGTTGACATAACTTCACTATATATATCTCTTCATATAATAGTATTGGATCTTTGAAACTTGAAATTAAAAGCGCAATAGAATCTATGACAATGACAAGTAAATTAAATCTATGACAATGACAAGTAAGTCTCAATTTAACCCTTAATATATGCAACATACATCTGAAGAAAACAGAAAATTTCAATGAAAGAAATTAAATGAATATATATTCTCTGTCTGTTACTAGATAAAGCACCCATGTTTCTTAAACTAATTCAATGTGATAATAACTATTATTATAAAAAATTATTCTGTGGATACTAGCAAGCACACTCTACATTGATAAGAAAAACATTAGAATATCCAGAATAAAAAGCAAAATAACAAAGAACAACACCAAAATCAAAGATATTAATTGAAATACCCCAATTCAAGAATAGCTAAAGGAGAAAGCCACAACTAGTCAAAATGCAAAAACTAACTGACCACGAAGTGCTGGCCCCACTTGACACATTTATAGCACAACTGCTGGAAGTTTATCCTCATGATCTTGGACTTTTAAAGATGAAGTGTGAGCAGTAGATCAGCTGTGTTCATGTCTAGGCCCTGACAGGCCATGACAAAGTAAGGCATGGAGTTCTGTGATGGGCTCATTTAGTTAGTATTATAAAAACTTGAGCTGTGTGTCTTCTCAGCCTACCAGGCTGCCAGAAACCACTTGGACTCCCCAGTCTTGTCAGGGACAGTCTCACTATCATCTAAAGATGAAGCAAAAAAAGAAAAACCTACCTGGGTCACAACCTGAGTCTTACCACTTGTCCTCATCATTTGACATTTCCTCTTTGCAATGCCACTTGTCTTTAGGAGACAGAAAATTTCTCATCAAGGAATTAGACAACCTGATTATCCTTTGCTAGTAGGATCAAGTGAAGCCAAGAGTCTTGAGCCATTAAACAAGCAGGATGGTTGGAGAAGAAAATATGATTGAAATTGAATCATTCTCCCAGGTCTGTAGTGTCTCAGTGTTTAATTTACTGGATAAGACATCTGGAGTCCATTTTAACAATTTGCAAGACTGGCTTCCAGACTTAAATAAGAGTGTTAATGCAGTTATTTTGAAATGCTGAAACAGCCTTGATCTATAACTATGATAGATCTAAATATCTAAATATTAATTTATCTAAATAAATAAAGATCAAAATATCAGGAGACTCAGAGAGGTGCCCTTGTTTCAATTTATTTGCTTTATATTTATTGCTTTATATGGGATGCTTTTTTTTTTTCGAGACAGGTTTTCTCTGTGTAGTCCTGGCTGTCCTGGTACTCATTTTGTAGACCAGTTTGGCCTTGAACGCAAGGTTCTACCTGCCTCTGCCTCCCAAGTTCTGGCATTAAAGGCATGCACTAGCACCTACAGTCTATACCAGAAATCTTACAAGCTGATTAGCCTCCCTTCACTAAAAGAGACAATATGCTAAAGGATAGTCAGTCCCTTGATGGAGAAGATTATATCTGCTCTATAGGGAGAGTCAATGCTATGAAATGTCTTATTTTCCAGTATTTCTCTGGGTAATACCTGACCAGAATGGCAGAAAGTGAGAAGGCTAAAATAAATGAGTTAGCTTTTATTATTGTAATATACAGCAGTGGCTAACTAGCAACCAGAATCACAGCTCCAGCTCTGAAAGATAAGTGGCAAAGCCATAGACATCAAGATGCTCTTATGGGCAACATAGTCACATAATCAGTGAAGATGATACTTAATTATTAATAATCATAGAATAAAACAGGACTGATTTCTGAGAATAGTTAAAATCAAATCCTAAGGAAGAAGAAGAAATGGAAGAAAAAGAGAGGGAGATAGCCAACGAGAGAGGAAAGATAAAGGGGATGTTGAAAGAAGAAAACCTTCCAATAGTTTCCAGAATTGTCAACGTTCAGATACAATACACACAAATAAGTAAGAAATTGAATTTCAATGGAAGACATTCATAAATTTAATATCACATACACATACTCGATTATAAAATACATAGCAATTATAAATTATAAATACACTTAAAAACAATACTAATTCTTTTACAACTTCTAGATCATCTGCAGCAACATGAGTTTAACCTAATCCATTAACCTTACACTGAGGAATTTGTTTAGAGATTGTATCTAGTGAACCTCATACATGCCAACAGCCTGGTGTTTCCCAAATGAGGCAAGGGTAAATTTAGTGGCACAAGATGGAGGCACCCCTAGACCACTAATAACCATTCTCATCTTCCTTGGCAAACCTGAATTCATCTGAGGTTGTCATTTCTGACACAGAAACAATCTTTCTTTGACACCACAGGAAATTATTGTACACCCAACAACATAAAAGTGGAAGTGTTGAGAATGGAAAAAGTGGCCCTCACCAAATCTACCACCAAGATTAAAAGAATACATCCTATGCCTTGTAAGACAATTTAGAAGCAAGTTTCTCAAAAATGCCTCATAATGAATTCAGAAACAGTTGGTCAGAGTAATAACCAATAATTATAAATTATCTTTATCAGTTTGTTTGCCTTTTCCTTTTTTCTCTTCTTGTTTACATCTTCCTTTCATGATTTTGTTAGAAAGTGAGAGGTTCCTCAGAGTATATTCAAAATATATTATCTATATTCCAATTTTATTTTTAGGAAAATGTAATATAAGTCTTATAATATTTCAAAATGTGGATTATAAATTTGAACTTACAGACTCATATAAATGAATCAATAAACATAATAAAACTTCCACATCACTTTTTACAGACCTTGACTATTGTGCCTGTCAGAGGCTGGGCTTCCAGCAGTCAAGTAGATTAAAGAAATATGTGAGTCTTCATCTGATCCTAGCAACAGGAAACAAAGTAGAGTCCCTGCGATCTATTACCATTGTAGCCATGATGTAATTAGATCAGCAAATCAAGCAGAGACTCTAAATTCCAGATGAAGACAATGAAGATGGCCACCATCATTCACACTGTGAAACTGATCCTGGACAGCAGCTGCATTAGAAGGGCTGTGATGAGAGAAGAAACAGAATAGCCTGCACAGTGGGATGAACATTCCACTCCCCAACAAGCTCTGAGAAATTTTCAAGACAAAAGAATTAAAACTACAAAAAAATGGAATGAGGAAGATTGGTTCCTTTTATTTTAAAAAGAACAGAATTTCTTTATACATCTTTAAAATACTTACCTCAATGCCCTTACATAAACAAATAAACCGAATATATGTATGACGTTTTATGAACTGTACTTCATGGACACACAGTCTTAACAATTTTAATCTACTTCCTGTCCTTATGTCCTTATGTATATCAAGGATTACAGTCAACCTTCATTGATCAAACTTTCAAGATTTTAAAATTCTCAAATCAAATATTTTAAGTATATTTGTTTAAATACAGAGTGAATAATTGAAAGATTATTTTTAATAAAGTAAAACAGTTTGAATGTATTATATTTTTAAGTTCAGTTTTATTTGTAATTTACCTTTCTCATTTTAGAGTTCATAATTCTAATTCTCTTTGAAACAATAAACACAAAAATATTGTGCTATATTACAGTCTTAGGTAGTTAGATTTTCTTTAAAATATTGTTCACATTTGGTACTAAGTATTTTAACTTACATCAGTTGCATGGGGATTTATATGAATAATTGCTTCAAGAGGAAAATACCATAATTTTTAATCATTTAAAACAACTTTTAAATTTAAACATGTTTTGATCATTTTCTCATTTTCTTCCCTTTGTCCACCAACTCCTCCCAGACACTCTGTCTCTCTACCCACCCAAATTTGAATTCTTTCTCAAAAAACAAAACCCTCCAAACCAAGAAAACAAAGTAAAACAACACCCAAAAAGAAAAAAAAAGAAATTGTAACCAAACACACACACACACACACACACACACACACACACACACACACACACACA